>BSBK01012895.1:2500-119280 GCA_027943335.1 Chamaecyparis obtusa | reverse complement strand
ATATGTATATATATATATATGTATATATGTATGTGTATATATATATATATATATATATATATATATATATATATATATATATATATATATATAGAGAGAGAGAGAGAGAGAGAGAATCTCGTATCTTTTTCATTTATTATTTTGACCATTTGAAGACTTAAATACGTCGAAGCTATTTTATCAACACTCCCTCTTAGTAAAAGAGGATTTAAGTTGAGTCTATCAATCTAATTGTATGTCATGATTATTCACACAATTCAGGACATCATAAACAAGTCATTAGTCATGATCAATACTTGTTGTTTCAACATCATGATATCCAACACAATCCAGGAAAACCCTATTAGGGTGTCAACCATGATACAGTAGTTATTACACAATCCAGTAATAACATAAGCATACAGATATCCAGCATAGTCTAGGATAACCCTATTTGGGTGCCAATATTGAAGCTTGGTTAACTATTGTGAAGATCGTCACCTTGAAATAGTAACCCCAATTATTTACACAGTAGATCATCATCTTCTTTGAAACACAAATGAAATATTTCAATATATAAATTTATTTATATATTCATGATTACAAAGTACAAAACTAAGAATTACATTCCAACAAGTTTTAAAGTTTAGTCATACCATTTTTTCTACTGAAATAATCTGTCTTTTAGTTTGCAAGAGGTTTGTTAAAGATGTCAGCATTCAGTTCTTCAGTGTTGATATAGACCAGTTTAATGATGCTCGTTTCAACCATATATCTTATGTAGTGGTAAGGAATCTCTATGTGTTTTGATCGATTATGGAAGACTTGATTTACTAAGAGTTTGATGTAGCTTTGATTATCACAATGAATAATGGTAGGTTTCAAGGGTTTTTCAAAGAGATCCAATAATAGCCTCCTTAACCAAACTACTTCTCGAGCTTCCATAGAGGCAGCCATGTATTTTGCTTTAGTGGAACTTTGAGAAATAACTAATTTTTTCCTGCTAAACCAAGATATCATTTTTTATCCTAAATTGAAACAACATCATGTGGTACTCTTGTGATCTGTAGAACTACCTACCCAATCTAAATCTGAGTAACCTTGAAGTTGGATTTCAACTTTTTCATATTTCAAACCAAGTCCAACAGTCCCTTGTAAATATCTCAGTATGTTCTTGGCAGCCATTAAGTGAATTTTCTTGGGTTCACACATGAAGTGACTTAGTACATTTTTTTCATAAAATTTTTTAGGATGTGTGTTTACCAAATACATGATGGATCAAATAATTATCTGTATGGTGAGGGATCTATAGGTTCAGAATCTTTTCCTTCACTTTTTAGCTTGTGTGGATATGTTTCCATTGGGGTAGCCAATGGTTTCCAATCCATCATTCTACATCTAGTTAGGATGTCAGAGGTATATTTTTCCTAATCTAAGAAAATGTGATCTTCCTTTTTCCAAATTTCTAGATGTAGAAAGTAGTGTAGTAGGCCCATATCCTTAATATCAAACTCAGCTACCAGGTCTTGTTTGTAGTTTATAATCATGTGATCTTCTCCTTTTATAATCAAGTCATCCACATAAAGGACTAGGATTATCATATCACCTTTGACTACTTTGAAGTAGATGTTAGGGGCTGCTATGTTATTTGATATTTTATTATTCTCAACATTTGGACATGTAGGCTCAATATTTGAAGATGTAAGTTTTGAATCTATTCTATTATTCTCTCTTTCATTCTCAGTTATAAAGATCTCTATCTAGATCTATTATGGAATCATCCTCAGTATCAGTGGTATGAATTTTCTTCAAAATTTACATCTCTTCTAATTTCTACTGATCTCTGGCCTGGGATATAGATTCAATATCCCTTAGTATCCTCACTATATCCTATGAATATACCCTTCTTCCTAGAGGGTTCTATTTTAGTTCTCTTTTCTTTTGGAACATGAATGTAAATAGGACAACCAAACACTCTTAGATGGCTTAAGTCTGGTTTGTTTCCTCTAAATACTTCTTTTGGTGTAGTATTTTCTAGGATAGCATGAGGACACTTATTTTGTATGTATACTAGCTTGTTTGTAGCTTCAGCTTAGAAGGAGATGTGAATATTTTGGTCATACATCATGGATTTTTCTACTTCAATAATCATTCTTTTTTTCTTTCCACTACTCCATTCTATTGAGGATTATATGGTGCAGTATACTCCCTCTCAATCCCACTAGATTTGCAAAATTATTTAAAGCAATCATAAGTATATTCACCTCCATTATTAGACCTTAGGATTTTTATTTTCTTGCCGATTTTATTTTCAACTAGTGCTTTGTATTCATTGAACTTAGATAGAACTTTATTGGATTCTTTTAGTTTTAGGAAGTATGTCCATGTTCTTCTAGAATAATCATCAACAAAGATTACATAGTATAAGGCACCTGATAGGGAGTGTGTTGACATAGGACCACATAGATCCATGTGAATAAGTTTAAATAGATTTTTAGATTTGTGTTCACTTGTCGGGAAGGACCCTTTTGTATTTTTTCTTAAGGTACAACCTTTGTATATACCCAAATGTTCAGGTTTTAGATGAGGTATCCCTGAGGTGATTCCTTTTAGGGTTGGAAGAGCACTATTCTAATATTTCCATAACTCATTATTGTTTTGAACTTCATGCCTTAAAGAAAGTTTTTGTTCACCACATAATTTATATAGACTGCCTTCCCTAGATCCTATAGTAATGGAATTCTTGATATTGGAATTTTTAGTCCAGACAAGAACTTTATCTTCATTGAATGTGACTCTATATCCTTGATCAGCTAGTCCTAATATGGAGATTAAGTTTCTTTTTTTCTAAGCACATATAGTACTTCTTTTAACTATAATGTTTCTCCTTCTCTTATCTTGATTGAACAGGTCCCAATTCCTTTAATGTGATAAGTAGAGTTGTCACTAATTGTAACTTCTTCCAAGGAGTTTCCTTTAAAGGTTTTAAATTGATCCTTGAATCGAATGATATGTCTAGAGGCTCCACTATCAATTATCCAGGTACTTTTATTTGAGTTCAGTTCACTTGCCAAAGCTAGGAAGAAGAGTGGATTTTCCATTTCTTTGACTTCAACTAGTGAAGCTTGAATTTTCTTCCTTTCTAGACAAAATTTGTGAATATGCCCATATTTTTGACACTTGTAGCATTGTACTTTTGAAAGATCCTTTTTATTGAAGGTTTTAGTACTCCTCTTCCTTTTGGAATTTTTTTTCTTTTTGTTAGATGTGTTTGTGTGGAGTTCTAGAACTTCACTTTCTTTGCTAGGTCCTATTCTTCTTGAGATTAATCTTGATTCTTCTTGAGTGCAATCATTTTTCAGTTGTTCAAATTTTGGTAATGGAGGTCTTGCACTTATGCATTGAGTGAATGATTCCTAAGAGATTGGTAATGCTCTTAGAGAAATTAAGGATAGTTCCATATCATCCATATTATTTCCAATAGTAAGGAGTCGATCCCTCAACTCTGAAATTCTCATAAAGTAAGAGGTGATGGTTTCCCCTAAATGTTGATTTTTTTAATCATAAGTTGTTTAATAATCTACTAGAATTGTTGATTTCAAATGTGTCTTGAATGTTTTTGAATATTTCAAAGGTAGTGGTTAATATAGAGTCTTTGACAAAGTCAATAATCAACTTCCTGGCTTTGTTTTTGATTAAGGATAAAATAATTTTTGAAGGGAACAATAACCCTTTACAATTAGAAAGAAAGGTAGGAAAATTAAGCTCAAAGCAAAAAGAGACAGTTGGGGGGTATAGTATAGAACAATAGAAACCCCCCTAGCACTAGAAACTAACAAAACAAGACTAGCACACCAAAAAATAAGGGCAAAGACCAACCAGCATAGCTAAGACATTTTTTCCATAAACTTCATTGTGTCTTCCTTCAGCAAATCAAATTGCTGGATGGACTCCCAGAGAGCCATGATTTCCTTTGAATTGTCTACTTTCTTTTTCTCCGTACTCGCTCTAGTGCAATAACCAGGGTCAACAGGAGTAGTGATGCAGGAGCATCTTGGGTGTAAGAGCAATCTTGCATCACCCAAAAATATTTCTATTTTTATATTCAATAAGGGCTATTTTAGTGCAGAGCTGCTATTTATGGAAAGTTACTATTTTTGGTAATTTTTGCATGTGCTCAGAATGATCTGATTTCTTTCTTGGAGGTTCATTTTGGTCATGTAAGCCTGCCAGTAAAGTTTCATTGCCAGATCAAGTGTATATTGGAAGATATTAAAGATTTTCGGTATTGGCAGCAGGGTACATAAACTTTGAACTCAGTTTTGAAGGCTTTAGAGGCCCCGGATGAGGTCAAAAATTTGGGTGATAGGTGCTTGCGCCGGTCAAGCCTGTAGAGCACTTTGTGGCATTTCTAAAATGGGGTTATAATAGCTGATCGGGTCAACTGGTGATGACTTATGGTCTTCGAAAGTTGGGCCACCTGAAATGGCAAAAAATAATTTTCTTCAAAATTTCTGTTCGGGTTTCAAAGGTTATCTTGAGCCGACTATGATGTAATGAAATGTAAAATAAAATAATTCTAAGTTTGGTCGGCCTTATTGGCTAAAATTCTGGAACCTTCCCAGGTGGTGGAAAATTGCCTATATAAGGAAGGCTGTATTATTGTCTTAGGCAGTTCAGAATAGTTCTGGGTAGTAGATCTGGGTAATAGTTCGAGGCTTTGTCCTATAGAATATTGTAAGGGAATGCCCATGTGGCTTTGCATATTGTAATTCTGAAAGTTTGTAATTCCACATTTGTGGAGATAATAAGAAGCCAATTTTCTGTTCTTGCATATTGTTGTTGTTTCTCTATATCTGTAATGTGTTTGTGGTATTAAGGGGAGCACCCTTCATCAGGTGGTATCAGAGCAGGATTTCTTGAGTGTGTAAACAGATCGCTGACTGTGAGACAGTTTACACCAGGACCGTGGCTAGGGTTTCAGTGCGCATCGTGAAAATGCCTCCACGAAGGGAACGTGGCGGAAGAGCTGGTGTTGTAACACCTGAGGTTAGAGAGTTGCAGAGACAAGTGCGAGCATTGCAAGAAGAGATTCGCAGAGGAATGAATCTTAATGTCAGAGATGAAAGCGAGGATGAAGTCGAAGAAGAATATCAAGAAGGAGAAGCTGAAATTGTGAACCAGGATGAAGAAAGACTTTTTCAGGCGATTTCCAAGATTGGGAAAAGACCTAAGATTGAGGTTCCTACATTTTCTAGAAATCTTAACCCAGAGGAATTGATTGACTGGATCAATGAATGTGAGGAGTATTTTGAGTATGAAGATGTTGAGGATCCTGATAGGGTCAAATTTGTGAAGGCCAGATTGAAAGGTCATGCGAAGATCTGGTGGCAAGAAATTCAATTGGAGTGAAATAGAAGAGGGAAAGATAAAATCACAAGATGGAATCAGATGGTGAAAAAATTGAAGCGACAGTTCATTCCTGTTGATTATGAGCTTGACCTACTGAAGAAAATGCAAAGTTTGAAGCAAGCAGAAAAATCTGTTCAGGAGTATACAAAGGAGTTCTATCGACTCCTCATCAGAATAGGCCATGCCAAACCTGATAAGGAGAAAGTTGCCCGATACCTTAATGGGTTAAGGCCAAGCATTCAGGAGGAGTTAAATCTGGTTCGAATGAACAATATTGAGGAGGCATACCAATTTGCCCTAAAAGTAGAGGAAAAGCTGAACAAGAAGTTCGAGAGTAGACAAAACGGAAGAGGTCGCGGTGGATGATCTGGTGGATGGTCATATGGTGGCCGAAATGAAGATCTGAAAAAGAAGGATGAGGCCAGTAGTAGCCAAAATCAGTGAGGAAATAATTCCAATCACTTCCAAGATCAGAATAATAGAGATCAGAGAGGAAGAGGAAGAGGACAAGGATCTGGAAGAGGTGGCTTCCGTGGAACATGTTTTCATTGTGGAGAAGAAGGTCATAGGGCATTTGAATGTCCTCAGCAGCAAGGCAGAATGGACAGGAGAAATGAAGGCTAGGACAGAGTTGCACATGTAGATGAAGATGCCAGATCATCAAATTCTGAAGATGCTGAAAGAGGAGAAACATTGATTAACAGAAGAGTCCTGTTGAGTGGTGAGAATGAACCTGAGCAAAGGAGGAGCCTGTTTCGCACCAGGTGCAAGTGTGAAGATAAATGTTGTGCTATGATTATTGATAGTGGAAGCACTGACAATTTGGTGTCAGAAGAGATGGTGACAAAGTTGAAGCTCAAGAGACAGAAACACCCACATCCATATTGGATTGCCTGGGTACAGGATGACCACAAGGTCATGGTCAGTGAACAATGCCTAGTGAAGTTCAAGATTGGCAGATACCAAGATGAGGTATTGTCTGATATCATATCTATGGATGCATGTCATATGTTGTTGGGTAGACCATGGCAGTTTGATAGATGTGCTGTACATGATGGTCGTGCGAATACCTATTCCCTGACAAAGGATGGAGTGCGACATAAGCTAAAACCATTGAAGGAGACTGAAGCAAAGGTATGTGGTAATGAAAGGATAACTTTTTTTGATGGAAGAAATTTCCTAGATGGTATGAGGCATGAGCATGTATGTTTTGCGTTAATTCCAAAAGCTGGTAAAGAGGAAGTAGAAGATGTTCCTGTAGAAGTTGCAGATTTATTGAATGAGTTTCAGGATATTGTATCTGATAACGTGCCTGATGGATTACCACCAATCAGGAAGATCAGTCATCAGATGGACTTGATCCCAGGAGCGAGTTTGCCGAATAAGGCAGCACACAGAATGACACCTGCAAAAAGTGAGGAGTTGAACAGACAAGTACATGAACTGTTACAGAAAGGATTGATCCGTGAGAGTCTGAGTCCCTGTGCTATACCAGTGGTATTAGCACCAAAGAAGAATGGAGAGTGGAGGATGTGTACAGATTCTAGGGCAATAAACAAGATCACAATCAAGTACAGGTTTTCATTGCCATGAATGGATGATATTATGGACTGTTTGAGTGGAGCTGTGTATTTCTCAAAGATAGATCTGAAAAGTGGATATCATCAGATTCAGATCAGAGAAGGAGATGAATGGAAGACTGCCTTCAAGACAAAGGAAGGACTGTATGAGTGGTTAGTCATGCCTTTTGGGCTAACCAATGCACCGAGCACTTTCATGCGGCTCATGAACGAGGTTCTGAAAGAATTTCTGGGTAAGTTTGTCATTGTTTACCTAGATGATATTTTGATCTTTAGTAAGACATTGGAGGAGCATATGATGCATATTCGTATGGTATTTGAGAAGTTGAGAAAAGAGAAATTGTTGATTAATTTGAAGAAGTGCAGTTTTGTGAAGAAAGAGTTAGTGTATTTGGAATTTGTAGTTTCAGGAGAAGGTCTAAAAATGGACCCAGAGAAGGTATAGGCTATCCTTGAATGGCCTACTCCAAGGAGTGCTACTGAGGTAAGATCTTTTCATGGTCTAGCTAGCTTTTACAAAAAGTTTATCAGAAATTTTAGCAGTATTTGTGGACCCTTGACTGAAACAATGAGAGGGGATAGAAAAGAGTTTAAGTGGACTAATGGGGCAGAAAAGAGTTTTCAATTGTTGAAACAAAAAGTTACAGAAGAACCTATTTTAGCACTTCCAGATTTTAATAAGGTGTTTCAAGTAGATTGTGATGCTAGTGGTACTGCAATAGGAGCTGTTATGAGCCAAGAAGGTAAACCTGTTGCGTATTTCAGTGAGAAGTTAAATGATGCCAAGAGGAAGTATTCTGTTTATGATCAGGAATTTTATGCTATAGTTTAGGCATTAAAGAAGTGGAGATATTATCTACTTCCTAAGGAGTTTGTTTTGTATACCGATCATCAAGCTTTGAAATATTTGAATAGTCAAGGAAAGTTGAATCAGAGGCATTTGAAATGGGTTGAGTTTTTGCAGAGTTATACATTTGTTTTGAAACACAGGAGTGGAAAGTCTAATAGGGTTGCAGATGCTCTTAGTAGAAGGCAACTATTGCTGACAGAAATGCAGATTAAAGTGGTTGGGTTCAAGGAACTCAAGAATTTGTATCCAGAGGACCCTGATTTTGGTGAAGCTTAGAAAGCTTGTACAGAACCTGTTACTCTAGACAGGACGAAATGGTTGGATTTCATCATCCAGGATGATATGCTATTCAGAGAGAGTCAGTTGTGCATTTCACAAAGTTCTATGAGGGAGAATCTCATCAAGGAGAAGCATAGCGGAGGATTGGCTGGACATTTTGGTCGTGATAAAACCCTTGGTTTGGTTAGTGAGAATTATTATTGGCCACAGTTGCAGCAAGATGTGAAGAAGTTTGTACAGAGTTGCAAAGTATGTCAAATGGCGAAAGGAGTGAAGCAGAATATAGGGTTGTACCAGCCATTGCCTATACCAGAGAAGCCTTGGGAGGATATCAGTATGGACTTTGTTCTTGGTTTACCGAGGACACAGCGGGGACATGATTCAATTTTTGTAGTAGTTGACAGATTTTTGAAGATGGCACATTTCATTCCCTGCAAGAAGACTAATGATGCTGTTCATGTAGCAGAATTGTTTTTCAAAGAAGTAGTGAGACTTCATGGTTTGCCAAAGACTATAGTTTCAGATTGGGACACTAAGTTTGTTGGATATTTCTGGCAAACATTGTGGAAGAAGTTGAAGACAGATTTGAATTTTAGTTCATCACATCACCCACAGACTGATGGACAGACAGAGGTGGTGAATAGGAGTTTGGGAAATCTACTGAGATGTTTGGTTGGGGATAAGCCAACAGGATGGGATTTGATTTTACCATAGGTAGAATTTGCATACAATAATTCTGTCAACAGGAGCACTGGTAAATCACCATTCTAGATTATATATGGAAGTAGTCCAAGAAATGCATCTGAGTTGAGAAAGATAGATAAAGGAGAAATAAGTAGTGCTGAGGCTGGGGATTTTGTAGAACATTTGAAGAACATCCATGGGGAGGTGAGGAAGCATATTACCAAGATGAACGCACAGTATAAGGCTAAGGCAGATGAGAAAAGGAGGTATAAGGAATTCCAGGTTGGTGATGAAGTCATGGTTCATTTGCGGAAGGAGCGGTTTCCAGTTGGTACATATAACAAGTTGAAAATGAAGAAGTTTGGACCATGTAAGATATTGAAGAAGCATGATTCAGGAAATGCATATGAGGTAGAATTGCCTAGTGAGCTGAATATTTCACCAGTGTTTAACATTTCAGATCTGACAGAGTATCATGAAGGAGGTGTTGAAGATGAGATCACAGCAGCACAGTGGAGTATTCCAGCAACTAGTTCAGACACTAAGGAGATCGAAGACATACTAGATAGTCGTGTTGGTAGAAGCACAAGGAATAGGACATATGAAGAGTATTTGGTCAAATGGAAAGGATGACCTGTAGAAGATTCATCGTGGCTAACAAAGGAGGAGGTTAACCATCTTGGTTTTCCTCTGCACACCTGAGTCGTGACAGGGTCACTTCTCAAATTACCCTGGGTGTCTGATGTAGGAGCATCCTGGGTGTAAGAGCAATCTTGCATCACCCAAAAATATTTCTATTTTTATATTCAATAAGGGCTATTTTAGTGTAGAGCTACTATTTATGGAAAGTTACTATTTTTGGTAATTTTTGCATGTGCTCAGAATGATCTGATTTCTTTCTTGGAGGTTCATTTTGGTCATGTAAGCCTGCCAGTAAAGTTTCATTGCCAGATCAAGTGTATATTGGAAGATATTGAAGATTTTTAGTATTGGCAGCAAGGTACAGAAACTTTGAACTCAGTTTTGAAGGCTTTAGAGGCCCCGAATGAGGTCAAAAATTTGGGTGATGGGCGCTTGCATGGGTCAAGCCTGTAGAGCACTTCGTGGCATTTCCGAAATGGGGTTATAATAGCCGATCGGGTCAACTGGTGATGACTTATGGTCTTCGGAAGTTGGGCCACCTGAAATGGCGAAAAATAATTTTCTTCAAAATTTATGTTCAGGTTTCAAAGGTTATCTTGAGCCGACTACGATGTAATGAAATGTAAAATAAAATAATTCTAAGTTTGGTCGGCCTTATTGGCTAAAATTCTGGAACCTTCCCAGGCGGTGGAAAATTGCCTATATAAGGAAGGCTGTATTATTGTCTTAGGCAGTTCAGAATAGTTCTGGGTAGTAGATCTAGGTAATAGTTCGAGGCTTTGTCCTATAGAATATTGTAAAGGAATGCCCATGTGGCTTTGCATATTGTAATTCTGAAAGTTTGTAATTCCACATTTGTGGAGATAATAAGAAGCCAATTTTCTGTTCTTGCATATTGTTGTTGTTTCTCTATATCTGTAATGTGTTTGTGGTATTAAGGGGAGCACCCTAAATCAGGTAGATCCTTTAGTATCTTCATCTTCAACAACAATGGGACCATTATTCCCTTCCAGAATAGATATAAGATCCCTCAGGTTGTTAGTGGTTACCTTCATGCCCTCAAAGTTTTGCTTCATTATTCTGTTGAGGATTTCTTCAATGCTCAGGATATGGCCGGAGGTAGCCTGCATGTGGAAGTTGACAATAGCATTTATTTTTTGTTCAATCTTCTCCATTAGGCCTTGGCCATCAGCACTAGCAACCTTCGCAGCATCAGTACTGGAAGTGTCGTAGGCTTGGCCATCAATAGAGTGATTTTGTGATTTTGTTTACTATGTCTTCCAACTCAGAGTACTTGATACTAAAGTCTTGCAATTCATTATACACCTAGGAGTTCATTTGCATGTCCATACCAACCTGCTCTTTGAGAATTTGCATGAAGCCAAAATTACCTTTACCCTTCTTAGTATGATCCTCCTGTCTTCTACAAATTTTCTTCTCTAGGTCCTTCTTTTTGGTGCCCTCCTCTTTTTTCTCTTTGGCCTTCTTAGAGATAGCTCTAGAAATCATTTCCTCCTTGGAGGATGATTCTTCATAATCCACAAGAATAAGGGAAGTCTAGCTAATAGCGTTGTAACCCTCTTCAATGTGATAAAAAAAAAAGAGAGATATGAGCATCAGAGCTAACAACAACCTGGGGGCTACTGCTCATATCATTTTTCTCCAAGTCAGTAGCCTCCTCAGGAATGTAATTATCACCTAGGCCTTCAGTCTTCAAATCCGAAGTTTTGGCACTACTAACTTTTTCCCTCTCAGTATCTAAGGAATGCTCAGAAGCAGTATCTTGAGGGACCTAGTCCTCCTCATCATAATAGTTGCTGAGGTTATGATCCTCTTCCTGTACCTCTGTATCTTCCTCAATTTCCATACCTACCTCCTCGAAGAAGAATTTGGTAGCTTTGACCATGTAATTGTTACTATCCACCTCCTGCACACCAATGTCTTTGTCAGTGTTAATGCCAGCCTCTTATGTGAGGAATTTGGTCACTTCAATCAACTCACCAGAAGGGCTATCTTTATTTTTCTTATTGGGAATGTTACTATAGGTTAGGAGGGATCTTTTACCCTTATTCTCCTTAATCTTCCAAGGGACTAGGGTAGCATCCTAGAAGTTAGACTTGGCATACTCATAGATGAGAAAAATAATCCCATTGTGAAGAATAGGCTTCTCAAGGTTCTTCCTTTTTTCCACAATGTTAGTACTAAGGGATTGAAATAGAAGGTAAGGAAAATAGATTTTCCTCTTGTAATGAAAATGATTCACCAAAATGAAATGAAAATTGTAGACTCTAGTGTACCAACCCTCAAGAGTAAAATACTACATAAGGGATTTGAAAAGTTTTGCCCAAAGCAGTTTCATTTGACTACAAAGAACAAAATCTCCAGACTATTTCACAAGGAGGGATTTCTCACCTTGAGACTTAGTATACATTTTATCCAGATTCTAGGCCATGATATTGCCTCTATAATACTTTAAACTAGACATTTGAAGACCTGTAATCTCATAAATGATTTTTTCAGTAATGTTAAAGGTTTTACCACAAAGGGTTACTTTACCGTTATCCCAACTGTTGGTGAATTCCTTGGAAATGTCCTTGTCATAGATATTTAATTTCTCCATATAAGATGTGACACCACCTTCATTTATCTTTTTCCATACTTTGCCTTTCTTCTTCCATTTATGCATAGTCGGTTCCTCGCATTTCAATTTACCCCCCATGATACAAGAAACCCAGAAACCAGACTTAGACATGGGGAAATTTCCAAAGTTGTTGACACAAATGCAAAGTAAGAGAGTACTAAGGGTCACCACTTTAATAGGCTTAAATAAAGCAATGAGGATGAAAAATGCACAATTGATTTTATTTCCACCTAGACTTTTAAGCGCATGAGGCATAATCATGAGACTATTCCACCAAGTATCCTTTCTAATCATCATACTTACTAATTAATCTAGGATTTTGATGGATTTTTTCATACCTTATGAGGTTAAGGACTTCATTACTTGAGCCTTGATTACCATGCCAACAACTGGCATCATCACTACAAGCTCCCACATTCACCAGGTTGTCGGCCATGGTGTTAGCTTCTCTAAACATGTGGGAGACATGTGTGTCTTCAAAATCATTAAGGTACCTTTTAATCTGGGTGATGATGTGCTTTGTATTCCATGATGAATTATGATTACCTTTAATACAATTGATTGTATTCATGGAGTCCCCTTCCAGCCAAAGTTTGGTGCAGTTTTGATCCTTGGCTAGCTTGTAAGCATAAAGGGCTGGCATGGCCTCAACCATGTGGCTAGAATGGATCCCAATAGGTAAAGCAGTAGCAACAATACAACAACCTTGGGGGTTTCTAATTATGCTCACACAACTAGCAATGCCAAGATTACCCTTTGCAGAGCCATCAAAATTAACTTTGAACCATCCAAGAGGGGGAGAGAGCCATAGAACACCATCACGATTGTTGGGAGAATTCTTAGGTATGGAAGATAAATTCAAGTTAGTAAGGACATCCTTATTAGTGATGCCTTCTAGCAATTTAGGTCTTTTCTCACAAGCTAGGTGGGTATTTTCTATAATACTTCTAATTGCTTTGAAGCCAACCAACAAGGGAGTAGAAAGGTTGTTTCTGAATATCTGATTGTTTCTTTCTTTCCAAATCCTCCAAATAACATGGGGGGTAGTGTAATTATAGATCAATTTACCCAAGTTATGGGAGAAAGGAGAGATCCATTTTGAGATGAAATCATGGATGGTGCTAGGGAACACCTAGCTGAAATTCCAGTGCTGCATCACAATCAACCAAACCTCCCTAGGAAAGGTGTAGTGTAAGAGAAGTTTGAGGGAAGATTCAACATCTTGCATGTAGAGGTAGCATCTATTAGGAAGCATCCATCCTTTCTTAGCCAGGCTCTCTATGGTTATCACTTTGTCCTGAACAATCAACCAGTAAAAAATGTTAATTTTAGGGATAAGGGAAGGAGTCAAAACCTTAGCCCAAAAAGGCTCGGAGCCCAAAGTGGAACATAAAGAGTATGCTGAAGTCACCAAGCATTCTCCACTAGGATTAGGGGACAAGATGATTTAATCATTAACATTCTCTTTAATAAACCAGACGGTTAAGTCGAGATCAACACTTTTCAGCTGGAGGTCTATGTCACAAAGCTTAATCCACTTATTATTTCTCCAGTAATCATAGATTTTTATCCCAATTATATTATAAGATAATTCATCTAGAGGGACCATACCATTGAACTAGATGAGGGGTTTTTCCTTGATCCAAGGATCTTCCCAGAAGTTGATCACCCTGCCATTGCTAATACTCCACATGGCACCTTTGGAAGCAAGAGATTTAGCTTTCAATTTTGTTCCAGATGAAGGACCCATGAACATTGAGAGGGGAGGAAAAGAAATCATTGATGGATGGGGTGGTAAAGAGGTACTTAGATTTGAGAATTTTATTCCACTCTTTTTCCTCTTCAAAAGTTCTCCAAATTTTCTTAGCCAGCAAAGCCAAATTAAAGTCTTTAATTTTCCTAATACCAAGACCACCATATTAAATAGGTTTGAAAACATTCTCCCAGGCCACAAGATGAGTCCTACTTTTTTCCTCCATGCCAAACCACAAAAAGCTTTTCTGCAAATGCTTAATAGTGTCAAAAAATTTAGAAGGGATTTTGAAGAGGCTCAAAGCATAAACATGAAGGTTCTGAAGGGAGGCTTTGAGTAAGATGATCTTTCTAGCTTGGCTGAGGAGAGCCCCTTTCCAACCATCCAACTTGTGGTTAAATTTATCAACAATGTTATTCCAGAGGGAGTCTAGAGGTTTCAAATCCTAAGGAAGACCCAGGTAGCTAGAAGGGAAAGAGGAGATCTTATTTCGCCGTTACCAAGTCAATTTTTCTACTTCATCTTCAGGTATTTTTGGTTGTTTCTCTATATAGTCCTCCAATTCAAGTTCTAGTAGAAGTGAAGTAATTCTATTTTTCCAAGATATAAATTTGGATGCACTCTCAAGTCTATCTTCCATTCTAATATGGTGAGCTATTTCTTCTTGTTATCATAATATACAAAAATATAATTATTTATTATGTTTATATGAGATGTCTATAAAATAAATAATATATCTTCTCTAATAACCTTTCTCTGATTCCATGTTAAGGAATTTAGATCAGAATAGAGAAGAAATTTAATACTTTTTCTTAATCGAACTTCTACTGTATTCGATAATTGCCACTATGTTTGATCTCTAAACAATAGATATGATCTTATATAAGTATAAGAATGAACAATTATTATTGTGAAAGGACATGACCATATGCAACTGGATAGTCACGTAGGGTCATGTCTTTCCACAATAATAATCATTTTCTAATAATCATCTTCTAATTATAATGATGTCGTTTCATATTACTATTTTAACACATAACACATGATGCACAATAATATTATGATTATCGACTTTAGCGATATAAGTCATAGTATGTATATGTATCATGATTGCAATCATGATACATATACATATCATGATTGGTATATATAGCAGTGATATAAGCTATGGTATGTATATGTATTGTGACTGTTATCACAGTCATGATACATATACATATCGTGACTCATATAAATCATGGTATGTATAGGTATCATAACTATTATCACAGTCATTATACACATTGTGACTAATATATATATGACATTCAACTATATTTCCTTCATAGTTGATCTCAGTATGTATATATATATATATATATATATATATATATATACACACACACAAATCTAGGTGTAATATCTTTTTCATATATTATTTGAAGCATTTGAAGACTTAAATACTATCAAAGCTATTTTGTCAACATCAAATCTAGGTGTAATGTTATTTTCTTCAATTAATGAAAAGAATCGTTGAAATCTAGAGTTATTGTTTGATCCTATAGATAATTTTGAGTTGCACCAATCAACAATAGCATGTGCATCTTTAAATTTGGATGCATCCTCAAATTTTAATTTCTCTCTAGCCAAACTTCTTTTAACTCATGCACCAAGTCCATCATGTTCTCCTTTCACGTGTCCAACTTAAAAAAAAACTCCACATATATGGTATATTGGTCTTCTTGTGAGCCCTAATAAGCCAATAAAATATTTCAGAATTCTTGAATTGTCCCATATAAGTATCTGACCATATAAATATTATCTCATTGGTATTTATCATTCTCTTAAATTAATATAAAATATTTCAAAATAATATTGAACAAACTCTAATGAGTGCATTTGATTATCACTCAAATAAAAATGATACTCCCCCACAATTTTTCTATCATCCTCTATAATATCATGTGCATGTCTATAAACAATATGAACAAACATAGCCACTTACATTGAATTGTAGTATTGATATTGAGTTTCATCTTTTGGAGCAAGAGTATAGTTTTATGCAAACTCATCCTCTAGTAGTATAGTTCCAACTTGAAATGTATTTCTACATGTGTGAAATTGACCATCAAGACATCTAGCATATTGAGAGTGTTTCACAAATTTAGGAATGATCTTACTCTTGAATTCTGAAATGAATGCATGTACAGTAATTTTTTTTGTGATTAATTCACATCACTTTCCAATTTCCCATCTTTTAAATGATACTCTTCATTCTTAAATCTTTTAACATTCACTAATTACTGTCTAAAATCATTTTTTTTCTATTTCTATGCATACATTGTCTTAATAATGCAAAATCCCCACAAATAGTGCATTTTCTTTAAATACATGAAATTAAACAAAAAATCCCATTAGATCTTTCACCAAACAAACCTTCTACAAACTCTTTGATTGTTTCAGGTGGTATATTAATACCACAATCCTACATAGTGATGTTAGCATGTAAAGTACAATGTATATATCAAAAATCATCATAATAATAACAAAATTAAACATGTTCTTTACAACAACATGATATTTGTTGCTTATTGATTTTTACATACCAAGGTTTACACTTTTCAAATGATCTTTGACTAAGGGTAATGTGTCCAGGTAACAGAACCTCATCTAAAAGATTTCTATAAAATTCATTTTGGGCTGTGTCTAAAAGATGTTTTGGATGAGGATCAAGAATTTTACAACCCACTCTTAATTTCAAAGCATCTCTAGAATTAGATGATACCCTTGTATTATCATCCCAATATTTTTCAACAAAATATTTGATTTCAAGATTCAATTTTGTATCAGATTGTGGGAGTCTACCACTAAAACTCTAGCATTGGTTGATTAGATCATTTTCGATACACAACATTCTCTTTTCTGGTCTTACAAATGTTTTAAAATGCAAGTTTAAAATTCATTACATTTCTCATTTTTTACATTCTCATAAATTTCATCATAAGTTGACATTGAAATGCTTTTTTTTTCAATTAAAAAAATCTATGTATATTTTATTAGCATACTTGCTAATGTGCCTCCAATATAGCTTAAAAGGAAGACCATCCAAAACATAACTTTCAATTTTCAAAAAGTACTTTTCATTATCATCATTATTAGAACTCTCGATTGCACCTTGTTGAAAAATATTTTCATTTTCATCTAGGAAAGGATTTTCATTTTCATTATCAACAACATTTAAAATATTTTCATTTTCAACAATAGGAGGATTTTCATTTGCACCAACAAAAGGGTTTTCATCAACAAATTTACAAGTATTTTCATTTGCATGAATTCTTTCTAGAACTATGTTACCTGGAACTACATCAATTTCAACACTACTATATGCTTGTAATGAATCTCCATAAAGGGTATCATCTATAACCATAGTTTCAAGATCATTTAAAGGTGGATTTGATGATGTACCTGGAATCATGTTTGTTGTCACATTTTATACATCATTAAAAGTTTCATTGAAAGATGTACTTGCATTATTTTCTATATTCATATTATCTTTTGCATTCACCTCTTGCACCTCATCTTCTACATCCATCATATCCCACATGGTATCTACAATGTTTGTATCTTCAATTGTTGTGAATCTTGAAGATTCATTTTTATTTATTTGTTGCATCATAAATCTTCAATCTCTTTGATGTTTGACCTCTTTCTCTACTTTGATTTATTTAGGGGTCAAAACCCTCCTTCCTTTCCTCTTTTGACATTATTTAGATCCCACGATTGATGATTGAAATCAATCAAAGAATGTCTTCAATGGTTTAGTTCTTAAAAAATACTTCAAGATGCTCTTAATCATTGAATCATTCTAATGATGAATATATTAATGCATAAACAAGACAAATATATATATATATATATATATATATATATATATATATATATATATATATATATATATATATATATATATATAGAATTTGTCACTATTGGTTGTACTACAAGTACACTTGCTGATGCAGTAAAAAATTTTGGGTAAAATTTAAAAAAATGGTCAAAAGAGAAATGGGCCCTCGCTTTGAAACAAGCTCACATTTTATTTTTCAAATGTGACCCCATTTCAAATCGGGGTAATGTTTCATTTTTGAAATGTTACCTGGTTTCAAAGTGGGTCTCCATTTTATAGATTCCCAAATGCCAAACAGACAAAAACATAAGTGGGGTGGTATTTTGAAGAGCAGGCTGATTCTATAAGCAAGACCCTAGTTTGAAAATTTTGAAAATTCCCCCCCAAATTTGCTATGGGTTTAGCTTTGGGAAATGCTAGGTCAAGAAACC
The DNA here is from genome assembly GCA_027943335.1 of Chamaecyparis obtusa. Lineage (NCBI taxonomy): Eukaryota > Viridiplantae > Streptophyta > Pinopsida > Cupressales > Cupressaceae > Chamaecyparis > Chamaecyparis obtusa. The sequence goes on along the minus strand of BSBK01012895.1, from coordinate 101,146 downwards.
CTTAACTTTGGATCTAGTTTGACCTTAATGTTGGAGGCCATCTCAATTTGTAGACAAAATAACACTATGGCCACAAATCAGAATGAGTTTTCTGCAATCTTTTAAAGAAACAAAACCCATTATAGATCAAACTAAGTAGATTCCAAATATGTAAATTGTTTGTATATTTGATTATTTTTTCTTACATTAAATTTCTATTGAAATATGTCTACAAACTAGAGATAATGGGTTATTTTGTTATTTTAATAACTTTTTTGTTTAAAATTTTCTTGCAAAAAAATTATATGACATCAAACTAGAGACAATTATACACACTTTAATATTTTAAAAAAAGGATATATGTTTTGGTAAAATCATGCTTGTTGTACATGACAAGCTTTAAAAACAATAATTATGCCTAATAAAAAATTAATTAAAAAAATATTTAATAAAAAGATATAAAGAAATTATTATCATCAATATAAACTATTTTACATAGTATTCTCGAGAAGGATTCAAAGAAATAGTTTCATTTAGGTCAAATTTCGCTTGCCGTACACAGACATAGTATGGTCCTGAAACAAGGACTTTTAAAATGTGGGTTTTAGTAACTCCTACTGAAAATAGAATTTAATATCTAGGTATTAAAATAAATTACATATTCGGAACATATACTTTGAGTACTAAAACTTCTATTTCTAACTTTTTAAAAGATTCAATCTCTAAGTGCTTCAAATATTCAGCTCAAGCAAGACAAACTTGATAAAAAGGAAAAACAATTTCTCTTTTTGGCCAAAAAGTGGACTCAACTTCTTGCTGATGCCAAGTTGTTAATTTAATTATCTTATGGCTTGTATTCATGATATTTTGAAGTGAATCTTTGGTTTTTCTCAAATTTTCATCAAAAACCATAACCTTTCTTTCATAGTCCATTTTGAGTTTCTCAATAGTCTCCATAGTTTTTTTAAGACAATTTGAAGCATAGTTTTTCTCTTCCTCAATCCAAAGTTCCTTCTGCTTGTTGTCCTACTTAACACCACTAGTTTCTGAAACCTAAAGTTTACTATTCATCACCCTATGTTTTATTTTCATGTCCTTGATCTCATATAAAGTCCATTTTATGAGCGTAAAGAATTAAACTGAACTATTTTGTGCAATAGCTAACATATCATTAGGGTACTTGTGGTCTAGTTTGAAATTGTGAGAATCAAACCTTAAGTCCAAGGGGAATATGGATCTATATTTTCTATCAGTCATAGGGTATGATGTATAGGATTCATTGAAAGAAGGAGAGGTAGTAGATACCTTCTTGGTTGGTGTAGGAGCCCCCAAGGGTTGGCTCAACCAATCCACCGTTTCTATTTTTTTATTCATCTTCCATCTTTGGCAAGTATTTTTTATTTCCATAAGGTCATGTTGACCAATGTGTGTTATCCAATAGGGATTAGGCATCTAATAGAGTCTTATGTCTTAAGAATAGTATGTATGAGTCTCTTTCTTGGTCAAGTATGGTTAGGTGATGTCACTATGATGTCATAGGATCTAGGATTGGTGAGAAGGCATATTTAAGTCTTTTATAGTGTTTAGAACTCCATAGGACCTCACCATGGTCTACAATGTGCAACATTTTGAAAAGTTGTAAAATTGTTAGAAATGTTTCATAGCAACTTTTGCAACTTTTAAAAGTTGCTCGGACAAAAGTTGTCCAAATACCCTAAATCAACTTGGGAGTGATCTAAATACAACCCAAGACCATCCTCAGACTATTTAAGTCAATCATGCACCAAATTTAGAGGTTGGACATTATGGTGTACGAATATTTCTTTCTGAAAGTGTGCACAGTGTGTGAAAGTTTGTTTTAGCTTGGTAAACAATGAATACAAGAACTATGTTTTGAGTTTGAAGATGGACTGTGATTAATGGAGTGTGTAGTGTAGTGTTTTTCCTTTTATTATGTATAATTATTTTAGTGTTCTTTCATTTCATTGTTATTTCTTAAATCTTTTGTTTATCTTTGCTCACTAGTTCAAACTAGGAGGGTGTTAGAAATGGGGATCTAAGTCACTATCACACCGTCCATTACATACAACCTTTCAGATATAGTGAGTAGAATCCATGTATGTAATATGTATAGGAGCATGGGCCCTAGAAATCTTTCCAAGTATTTATACAGTCTTTCCCTAGGCGATCCTATGGTGAGATCGGCTAGGAGGGACTAAGCCAAAAGGAGTGTAACTTGCAGAGGTGTATGTGAAATTGCTAATCAGTGATTGGAGGTCATAGATAGGACATTTGAAAAAAAATGCATGAAGAGGGAAGGTTCCACAAATCCATTTGGTCACCAAACTCTTGAAGAAAAGCCATGCAATCAATGAAAGCCTAAAACCCTCCCAAAAGAACTCATTTTTGGTTAGGGGGTTGTACAGCCAAAAGACACCCTAAAACCTCCAAAATCTTTGAGAGGTTAGGCATTGAACCAAGAATCCATTATTAATTTGTAGGGTTATGTGGAATTGAATAGAAAAAATTCCCTATTTTCTCATAATAGGAGGCCTAATTGGGGCTCTTCCTTGTAGCCATAGTTTGGGAAGAAACTATGAGATCAGTAAGACAAAATGGGGAAGTAAGACCTCCAAGACATCGATTTTAACCAAATATGACATATGATTTGAACACCTCTCTACCTTTGTAAGAGCCTGATGGGCTTCTAAAATAGCCATCTTTCTCAGTTCTTTTTATCCTCTTTCTAGAACAAATTGATTGCACATAGACATGAATTTATGGTTTTAAGCATATGAACTGATGGTTTCTATGTATATGTTATATATGTGTGTGAAAATAAGATGGAAATGTGGATACTTCTAAAGACATAATATCTACCTAAATTCATGGACAGGAATGGTGAATACAATATCTATACATGTTAATGGATGCTTCCTTGCCTAAGCTATGTTTTGGGTAGTTACCTCCTGTAGCCGTAGGATTTGCAAGAGTGATAATTAAGACTTACACCTTTTCCTAATTTTGATGATGTGGATATATATGTATATGGTTGGATGTGTGTGCATTGATTGTTTTGAAAGAGTTGACTATGGATATTTAATGACCAACATACTGGCACGGGAGTCATCAAAGCCAATCGTGGATTGTAGAATCTTCACAAGCAAGTCAATACTTTCTATTGCATGCAATGCGCAGATTTAGTGTGCACTATATTCCAGGATTATTCATGGTCAATAATGTTTCTATTGTGAAACTATATGAGTTGTGACTGATCCTCATTTATGAAGTGATCATAGATTTAGGAGATAGTTGTAGCTTCCTTTTAAATAATCAATTGTTGTGACTCTTTTGGAGTTAGTCAAACAAACTAGTTTTTAATAGAACTCTTGCATACTGTTTCAATCAAGTGTAATCATTTTATGGATGAATAGAATGTTCAGTTCATGTTTGCATCTTTCATCTTGATTGTACTTCTCATTCACTCATTCAAGGGGGCCCACTTGATGAGTGAATTATTTTGTTAGTGTAGAGTTCATTTTCCTGTTCATTTATATGCATTAGAACTATGTTGTTCCCGTAGCTACTAATATCAGAATTAGTAGCATGTTCCTACAACATAGTCAATTGGAGTAGTTCCTAACTGTAATTTCCTGCTTTGATTAGAATACATTTGCTTACCAGTTTTAGTATAGTTTTCCTGAACCATAAGCATTTGAATTCCTTAGATAGATTTAGAAAGAGAAGGTTTGAAGCATATACTTTGCAAATGCCATTCCAAGTTTACGTCCCTGGTCGATAATTAAATGAGACCAAATAATTCATTTAGGAATCATTTGGGGTGTCCAATCTTGAAATAGGCAGTCCATTGCTCTAGGTTTCTGATACTATTATTTGGCCAAGCATTTTTGGCGTCATTGTTGGGGATGGTGTTAATTCAAACTTATCCTTGTAGTATCATTCTTGGTTTTAATCTAGTACTTAAGTAAGTATTTTATGCATAGAAGGAGAGATCACCTTGGGAGATTTCTTCCCCATAACTACCAAGGAGAACCATTTGATTTATTTAATCCTTAAGTTGAAGAACCCCAAAGTGAGAATGAAGAAGAAGAACCCTTTGAAAATCCATTTGCTGATGGTCAGGAAGACATATCCTCTTCATTATCTAAGGAATCATTGCATTTGAATGACCTATTTGCTGAACCTAAATACCAAGACAACCTTCTTACTCTTATTATATATCAGCCACCACCACTAGGTCCTCCTCCCAGAATGGATGCTCAGGCTCCCTTTCATTTTCCTATACCTCAACAACAAGGTAACCAAAATTTGAAGAATATACCTACTGCTATGCTTCCCAAATTCTACGGCCTCCTTACAGAAGACCCTGAGACCTTTCTCTTTGAATTTGATATTCTTTATCAGAGTTATGACTATACCACTAATGCCCACAAGCTGAAGTTGTTTCCATCAACTCTAAAAGAAGTTGTTTTGAGATGGTTCATGGGGTTAGGTGCTAATGTTGTAGCAGATTGGAATGTCATGCACTCTTTGTTTTGAAGTACAAAGAGTACTATAGAGGTCAAGATTTCAAAGCTGATGACATTTTTAAAATGTCTCAAAAGGAGGATGAAACCTTGGAGGATTATGTATCTAGATTCATGTTCAACGTGTAGCGTAATACACAACACCAGCTAAATGAGGCATCTTAGAAACACCTCTTCCTAAAGAGTGTGAATGATGGAAGTATTGAGGCTCTAGACCTAATGGCAAGAAGAGATATCACACAAAAAGGTTGGGCTGACATAAATAATATATGTCAAAATTATTCAAGGGCCACTTTGAATAAGGGTAGGGGACTTAGAGACCTATCGCATAAGTCTAATGGTGGTTTAGGAGTATCCAAAATGGAGCTATCTAATTTTCTATCTAACTTCAAGAAATACATCATTGATGATGTCACCACTTAGCTGGATAGTATGCAAATGAGGAGGAAGAAGGAAGATTCAGATGATGTGCTTGCTGAGTTATGTTCTCATTGCAGAGAAAAGAAGAGAAACTGTAAATGTAAGATGATTGCATCTATGGACATCAACCCGATTCCCACTGAGTTCAAAGCCATAGATGAGGAGAGTGGAGAAGTTTTCTATGTTTCTCAAAGGTGTCCGTGGGCTCAGAGACAAGGTATGCCTCCGAACCCACTAAATAATTTTGGTTATAATAATAATAGCTATTGGCCAAACCAAAACCCCCAAAATTTTGCTTCTCAAAGTCAGAATTGGAATCACAACTGGTCCTATCAACAACCATACTATAACCAAGCCTATCCGCAACAACCACCATTTAACCCATACGTATAGCAGTATAACTCCTATCAGCAACTGCAGCAGAATAGCCAATGGCCACCTCATGGTAACTAGCAACCACAACCTTAGTGGGGACCCAATTAGCCTAATCAACAACAAGCAATAATGCCCCCACCTCAACAGTAAGCTATTATGTCACCGCCTCCTGTAGAAAATAGAAACCCTCAAAAGCCAACTCAACTTCTTGCTTAGCCAACTCCAAATCCTAATAATAAGCAACAAGATTATTCCTTGCACATAAATGATATCCATCTTAGATCAGTAACTACACTATCTACACCCAAGGATCCAATAATAACTAAAGTTGTTAATGCCGAGGACATACCCATGAACTAGCCTGTTGATGTTCCACCTATTGTTCAAACTGCACCAGTGCCTAAGAATCCTCCTTATCCACAAAGATTGTCTTAGGTAGTTCCTCCAAAATAAAATCCTGTAGCCACTGATTTGATTGATCAACTCAAGAAAATGATAGTGCAGATTCCCTTGTTGGATGCCCTTAAAGAAATTCCAGTCTATACTAAAGCAATTAAAGAAGCCTATATCAAGAAACTTGGAAGGAAAAGGAAAGACCCTAATACTGTCCATGTCTTAGGCTAGTTCTCTGATCTCATGCTAAGAAAAGTTGTCATGCATAAGTATTTAGATCTAGGAAGTCCAGTGGTAACCATTTACATTAATGGTACCCAAATTTAGAATGTTCTAATTGACTTGGGAGCATCAATCAATGTTATGACTAGGGAAGTTCTGCTGAAAATTAGTATCATTGGTTTGCAGGACACACCAACAATATTGCATTTAGTTGATAATTCCATAGTCAAGCCCGATGGTATGGTCAAGGATATTGTTGTTACTTTGGATTACTTAAATTACCCTTCAGATTTCATAGTCTTGTCACCCAAAGCCACCCTAGGAGGATATCCATTAATCTTAGGATGGCCATGGTTAGCCATGACCGATGCTTGCATTACATGTCATTCAGGAAAGATGACCATATCAGATGGAATAAATATCAAGAAGTTAACTCTATATTCTCCAGCAAAACCCCAAAGTGAACTTGATCAAGTTGTCTGGCCAGACTTAGGAGATGCTACCCTTGAAACAAATTTTGTCCAAAAACTCATGGCCATTGAGAGGAATCCATTCATGGTATCACAAGAAGAAGTTGATATACTAGTAGCAATCCTTACCAACCAATATGGTTCTGAGGAGTCATCTTGTGATGATCCAAATTGTTCCCTTCAAATAATAATGCCCAAGAAAACCACATCTCAGCTTCCTGCAGCACCTGATTATCTTCAAACCTTGCTACCCCATGAGATGAAGTCTCCATCCATACCAAAAGTCCAGATGTTATAAAAAGTTAAGAGAGTTGAAATTATTTTAGGAAAAGATCTGAATGTTAATAAAAACCTCACTGAATCTCAGATGTCTAGTCTTCTCAAGATTTAACAAGATAGTCAGCAAGCCTTTGCATGGGATTACACTGACATGAAAGGGCTAGATCCCAAAATTTTTACTCATAGAATATATATAAGCCCATAATACAAGCCAGTAAGGCAAGCTCAAAGAAGAATTAACCCTTCTTTAAGAGACATAGTTAAGACTGAGTTGCAGAAGCTTCTTAGTGTAGGTTTCATTTATCCTATTTCTGACAGTCAGTGGGTTTCTCCACATGTAATTTTTCCAAAGAAAGGGGGAAAGTGGAGAGTCTATGTTGACTATAGATAACTTAACAAAGCCACTAAGAAGGATCTTTTTCCACTACCTTTCATTGACCAAGTGCTCGATAATCTTGCGGGTAAAAAGTACTTTTCATTTCTAGATGGCTTCAATGGGTATAATTAGATACAAATATCACCAGAAGAATAGGACAAGACAATGTTTACCTATCCTTGGGGAACCTTTTCTTATTCAGTCTTACCATTTGGATTGTGTAATGCCTCTGCTACTTTCCAGAGAGCAGTTCTGGGTATTTTCTCTGACATTGCTGCTGATTGTGTTGAAATTTATATGGATGAATTTACAACTCATGGAACCACATTTGAAGAAGTACAAGCTAACTTGGAAAAGGTCCTTAAGAGATGTCAATATTATAATCTCTCTCTTAACAATGAGAAGTTCTATATGATGATGGAGGAGGGAGTAGTTCTAGGACACTACCTTTGATCTTTTGGAATTTAGGTTGACCGTGCAAAAATTGTAGTTATCAACACACTTCCCGCACTGGTTAAGCAGAAGGATGTCATGATTTTCCTTGGCCATGATGGTTACTACAGAAGGTTCATAAAAGACTTTAGCCAACTTGCAGCACCATTATATAACTTGTTGAAGAAAGAAGCTGAATTTGCATGGACAGAGGAATGTGAAGCATCATTCCAAAAGTTGAAAGATGTTCTAACAACAACACCTATTCTCAGAGGACCTGATTGGAAGCTTCCATTCCATATCCACACATATGCATCTGACTATGCTATTGGAGTAGTTTGGGATAGAAGGAAGGTATTATTGAACATGCAATTTACTATATTAGTAAAAATTTGCAAGGAGCAGAATTAAAATACTGTTACTGAAAAAGAGTTGTTAGTAGTTGTTTATGCACTAAACAAATTTAGGAACTACATCAAAAGCTATGAAGTATTTATTTATATTGATCATTCATCTATCAAGTACTTAATGAATAAACCTACTATTAGTGGTAGATTAGCATGCTAGTTACTCCTCATGCAGGAATTTAATGTAAAGATAATAGACAAACCAAGAAAGGATACTGTAGTGGCCGATATCTTGTCATGACTGCAAGTGCCAGATGATCCTGCATCAATTGATGATAGTTTCCCTGATGAGCACCTTTTTTCTATTGATTCTTTTAATCCATGGTATGCAGACTTAGCCAACTACCTTGCTACAAGGAGAACGCCACCTCACTTCTCTCCTAAAAAGTGTCATATATTGGTTGAGAAGAGTTTTAACTTCTCTTGGATATCAGGCTTCATGTTTTATACAGGACTAGACCAGGTCACAAGATGATCTGTTTGAGAGGATGAAACTTATGACATCCTTCGAGCATGCCGTGATGAGCCATGCAGAGGACATTTTTCCTCAAAGAGGACAGCCTACAAAATTTTGACAACTAGATACTACTGGCCTACTTTGCATAAGGATGCAACAAAACATACTCGGCACTGTGATAGGTGCCAATGTATGGGACGTCTCACAAAGTTTGATGAAATTCCCCTGCAGCCGCAAGTAGTTGTCACACCCTTTGACAAGTGGGGTATTGACTTCATTGGACCCATTGAGCCCTCTTCTCATGGGAAGTCTTACATCTTAGTATATACTGATTATGCAACAAAATGGGTTGAATTCAAAGCTATGAGACATGCCAGAGATCACAAAGTTGCTGAGTTTCTTTATGAATGCATATTCACTAGATTTGGAGTACCAAGGGAAATTGTCATAGATCAAGGGGCACAATTCACCTCTAACCTTATCACAAAGTTGATGCAGGAGTACATGGTGCATCATGGAAAATCTTCACCCTATCATCCTGAGGCCAATGGCTAGGCTGAAATCACAAACCGGGAGATAGAATCCATTCTCACTAAAATAGTAGTTGTGCATAAAAAGGATTGGGCTACATGCCTTCCTGAAGCCATATGGGCTTACCACACCACATGGAAAACCACCATAGGGTTTGCTCCTTTTGAGTTGGTATATGGAAAATTAGCCTCTATGCCGATTGAGTTCCAGCATAAAACACTTCGCACTGCCTTAGATCTGGATATAGATATCACCAAAGCACAAGAAGACAGGTTACTGCAATTAAATGGATTGGATGAATATAGAAAGTCTTCCCTCCACAATATAGATTTGATATAGTAGCAAAGGAAAAAATGGCATGATGAGTTCATTTGTGATAAGAAATTTTTTGTAGGAGATTGGGCACTATTGTATGATTCAAGATACCAGCACACAGACAGGAAATTTCATACTAGATGGATTGGGCCTTATGAGATCATATCAGTATTTGACAATGGAGCAGTACAACTTTCAACCATTGATCCTATTAAATTCAAGTTACTCATGAATGGGCATCACCTGAAACTTTACCACAAACCTATTAGCTATGATGAGTTCCTAAAGTAGTTCCAGAACAAAACTGAAGCAAGTGATCCTATAGTCAAAGAATCTGGGTCTTCCACCTAGGATTCTACCAATTCTTGATTCCATTCAAGAACACCATAATAAATATTTCACATTTAATGGATAATTTCTCCATAATAATTTTTCATCTCACCTTCTCTCTTTTCCACCCATTCACCCCATCCCATCACTTCAATTATGCAGGTGCAGTTTTTTTGAACAAATCTTCCTACAACATCTCCAGGTTCGTGCCACATATACTCGTACATATATTATTTTTATTCATTAATTTTTAGGATTTTGTGTCATTTTAATTTTTCACTCTTGCTTAACCTAGCCTAGTGGGACCCATGTCATTACTTAGTTGGGGGGGAACTATTCTATTTTTTAAATTTCAAATTAGCATGTAAAATTAAAGTTCTTGTCTTTGAATTATGTTTGCAACATGACTTGATGATCTATCCTTTTGTGATTGCATCATCACATTTGAAGTGAATTAAAGATATTAAAGTTTGATCTTGATTTCTAATGATATGTCGCAAGGTGTTCAGGGTGGCAGACTTCACACGCACAAGCTATTATGAGATGTTATGCAAAACTTATATCATTTGATTTCATGCAAAAATCTTTAATTCTATGAATCAAGTTGCAGTTTGTACACCATCTTTTCTTCTACAACATCTTGTTCCGTAATGCATTTAGGTCTGTGACTTGCCATTGTTGAGATTTGTGGGAATTGTAGTTCTACAAATTCAAAACTTGTTTGAGAGTAGCAATGGGAGGTGACCTTCAACGACATGAGCCAGTGGATCATAGGGTTTTTCTAGATGATGCGTCCACTTGTGAAATGTTTAGAAGAATAGGATGGTTGGATTATTGTTTAAGCCTTCAAGGGTTTAATGAGGAAGTCGCTCTGCAATTTTTATCTACCTTGAAGTACGGGTTTGCAGAAATCAAATGCTTGAAGATTGAATTCATAGAAGATGTAGTAGCTGAAGTGACTGGTTTACCACAAGAAGGTGAACAATGGGTGAAATATTTTGACCTACATTCAGTGAGAGCCCAGTTGACTTTGCATGGTGATCCTCAGTTAGATATCAATAGGAAGCAAGGAACTTGGTGATTATCTTTGCCTCTGGAGTTCATTCATCCAGCTGCATTTTTTATTCAGTACTTCACCTGCGAGGGATGCTACAAGTATTTGCATGCTTTGCATTTCAAAATTCTCAGTCATCTTCAGCATGACAACAAACTGGTAAATCTTCCCAGCTTCCCATTTAACATTGTGAAAAAGAAAGCTTTATTAGTCCAGTTAGGAAGCAACTAGTCTATTTCACATCATTTCTTAATAAAATTAATTGTAGAAAGGGAATTGAAAAGACAAAAGGTTGGGACATGGGAAGAATTTTTGCAAATGAATGAGGTTGAACCTAGAGTAGTCGGCCCTAGAGGTCATGGTGTTGGTCAAAGAGAGGAAACATCTTCTAGGGTTCATAAAATTGTTCAAAGTATTGAGAATGATCCTGAAGCCTCTCCTTCCATTTCTATGTCACCTATAAAAAGAACTTTCAGTGCTGGAGCCTCTACTTCTCAAAGGAAGAAAAACAAAATTATGAAAGCTCCCAATATTCTTGAATCTTCACCGTTCGTAAGGACCAGGTGTACATCTAGGAAAGATAAGGGTAAAACAATGGAGACAGAAGAGGAAATATTAGAACCTTAGCCTAGTGATAATATTGATAATGTAGAAGAAACCCTACATTCCCCTAGGGAGGAGAATTCTGAAAATCCTCCTAAAGTAGTTGTAGAGGAGGTAGTCACTAAAAGAAAGAAATGGAAGAGTCCTCCGAGCTCATCCATACCCCCTATGAGGAGAAGTAGAAGGATTTTTGAGAAAGATGTTGAAGCTTCTATTCCTATTGTTAACCTTGAGTCTTTTGAATTCGTAGATCATGAATCTATAGAAAATGAGTCTTTGGAAAAGTCCTCTTCTGAGGAATTATTTCATCAAACTGCAGCCAGTGACACTATATTGAGAGAGTAGAGTCCAGAAATAGAGGTTAATCTTGGAGTTAACTACATACTGATTGATAGTGATGAGGACTCTGAGGACAAAGGAATTTGTAGATAATTTTATCATGCTAGATGTTAGTATGAATTCAGAAGAAACCCCTGACTTTGGGATTGAAATTATTGAAGAAGTACCCCCAACAAAGCAATAAGGATAGGTTAGAAACACTAGCTAAGGTAGCAGCTCATGTTAGTGAGGAAAGCAATGTAATAAAGACAATTGTTTTGTGGAAGAGGAAGTCCTCTGCACCAAAGAAAATAATTAAAAATCCTCACTTTCCATCTAGATGGGTGGATATACTCAATCAAGAACCTTTACCCCCACCAGATTTGTCTACACCCCTTACTGCAGGGATAAACTTATACCAAAAGTTGTTATGGGAAAAGACACAATGGAAATTAGAAAAGGAAAAAGGGAAATGAGTCATTAGTGAGCAGGATTCTTAGTTGGAGTAGAAATCAGATGAGATTGAGATATTGAAGTGGAGGATTGATCAGGTTACAGGATTAATTCTAGAGCTGATGGAATGCAGATCACCATCTATGGTGTATGCATTATTCCTTAAATAGAAAATTGTTAATTTCAAATTAACAAGAATTGTAGAAGGCCTCAATCCTTCTATATCAACTCCCCAGGAATTTTACTATGCCTTTTAGTCTACTCCAATGACTCTAAAAAACCTATTGTGTGAATTGTACTTACATAACCTAGCAGTTCCTAATGACACAGAGTGGAATTCACTCCTCTATGTAGGGGATGTATAGTTAAGAGTAGTTATGTCTTGGATGTAGAACGAGATGAGTAGGGAACATCAAGTTGTGCCATATAGAGACAAAGAAATTTCAGCTCCTTTGATGATGAGGCCTAAAGTTCAGCACTCCAGGCTGACATATTTTGACTGGCTTTCTGTCACAGCAAACACTGGTGGAGCCAATAAGATCTATCCAGTGCAAGAAAAAGATTTTGTAGACTAGGACCAACATTCCTCATGAGATGTTGCCACAACAATTAGTGCCTCTAAGTAGAGGTGGATAAGGATGTCACATGATCTAAAGTCAAGGGAACCTCACTCACCATAGAATCTAACCCTTGCTACAAGAAGAGTTCCATGGTACATTATGTTGGGAAGGACACTCCTTAACCGCTGGTTTCCATTAAGGTTGTAGCCTCTACTCTTCCTACAACCATTGCTGGCGATGAATGATAATGTAGCAGATTATGACATGGCCACTGAAGTCCGGCAATGGGAAAGACTCAAAGAACAACTAGTGATTATGTTAATGATGAGTCTGGGTAGAGAACAACTAGTGATTTGAGGGTCTGTGCCAAGATTCAAAACTTCATGATTGTTGGGGACCAACAATAGTTCAGTTGGAGGGAATGAAGGGCATCTAAAATAGCCATCTTCCTCAGTGCTTTTTATCCTCTTTCTAGAACAAATTGATTGCACATAGACATGAATTTATGGTTTTAAGCATATGAACTTATGGTTTCTATGTATATGTTATATATGTGTGTGAACATAAGACGGAAATGTGGATACTTCTAAAGACATAATATCTTCTTAAATTCATGGATAGGAATGGTGAATACAATAGCTATACATGTTAATGGATGTTTCCTTGCCTAAGCTATGTTTTGGGTAGTTACCTCCTGTAGTCGTAGGATTTGCAAGAGTGATAATTAAGACTTACACCTTTTTCTAATATTGATGATGTGGATATATATGTATATGGTTGGATGTGTGCACATTGATTATTTTGTAGGAGTTGACTATGGATATTCAAAGACCAACATACTAGCGCGGGAGTCATCAAATCCAATCGTGGATTGTAGAATCTTTGCAAGTGTTAGGCCATTTTTCTATCATAGAAAAAATCTTATGAGAATGGCCTATTTTCCTTGCAAGTGTTCTTCAAAGTGTCCTGCCCTGTGTTCCTCATATTGTCACCTAGCTCTGGTCCAAGTTTCACATGCTAATTGAAAAATCCAGAGAGATTCAAGTTCTAAGGTCTACAGGAAACAAAATTTAAAAATCTGCCTGAGTGTCAAAAACCCACAGTATTTTTGAAAATCCATGATGTTTTTGACCTTTTTGGCTTGCATAAAGTCCTTGATGTTTTTGCATCCTTGTTTACCTTTGTGTCAATGTCAAAAACCTTGTGTGTTTTCGATCCTTTGCTGTTGTGAAAACTTTGTGTGTTTTTGACCTCCCAGTTCCCTGTCTGCCAGCTTTCCTTAAGTGCGCAAGTGCAATGATAGGTGGGCCCAGGCCTTCAAAGCTCTTCCTGATTGGTTATCATATGGCTGCATGTTAGACTTTTCTAACATGCAATCATGTGACTGCCTACCACCTATCCATGTGGTCCCAGCTCTTTGCATTGTTTGGCTGTCTGACGGTTAGTTCTTCATTCAGCAACTTGGCGACTAGCGGTTATCTTTGATCTCCTGATTCTGGTGATTAAGTGGCTAACATCTCACAACCTAGTGACTATGTTGTCACGTGATCATTTCATTCCCGGTGGTTGCCGGCTATCGTCTGGTGACTTGGTTGGCGGTTAGTTTCCCGTAGTCACGTGATCACGGAATGGTGGGCCCAAGTTTTCATGCTTCTAAAGGTGGTAATGTGGCATCTTCCAGTTGGTCCATGTGGTGATGTAGTAGTATGTCAGCAGGGCTTGTGTTAGTGATTTCAATCTATGGTCAGCGTGCGATTGTAAGGAATATTATTTCCCCTTGCGATCATGCACCCACCATCCGATTTGATGCCGAGGGTTTTGTTTGCAGTGGGCTCGAGTGATTCTATGAAATGGATGGTGTGGCAGATCTAGTGGTTGGCATATGATCTCATGGGAGGTGTCAGACCCCTTGCGATCATGTGCACACTGTTCAATTTTGAAGGCTTGTAAAAGTGGGTCCTGTGGCAGAGGTGACTCGGTAGTTACAGCGAATGGAGGTGTGACATGTGGCGTATGGTAGGCCCAGGTCTATGGCATGGTGATAGGTGGTGTCATGCATCATGGTTGTAGATTTAATGGTGGGGTCTGAGGTTTGGCGGAGTGGATAAGGTCTGGCAGTGCCGATAAATTCCTTCTTGTCACTGGTTCACAAGATGATTTGGCAGTTCGCTAGTTGGTTTGGTGACTTGGCGATGAGTGGTCATGGTGTCACTAGATTTTTTAGTAGAGGTAGGGTGTTTTCCATGAATTGGTGGAATTTCCTTTGTTGCCAGTTCACTAGATGACTTAAAGTGCTATTTCAACATGTGCAGTCGTGTGTTCACAGGATTCAACTGGAGTTAAACTTTTCATCCCACGACTAGGTTTTCACCTTGTCGCCAGTTCATGGAATGTTGACTCGGGGTATCTGATGAGTTAGAGTTGTGAAGCCTGATAGAGATGAGAAATCTATGATCGGGACTTAATTGCCGATCTCCGATCGCATCAGGACCACTGATGTGCTGCTAGTGCCAAGACTTAGCCATTGGAGTTTGAATTTGAATCTCAGAGATGTTTCCAGCGACTACAAAGGACTGGAATTGATGACAGAAAGGGCTAGAGTTGGTGAGATTGATCTTCTCCACCATTCCAGTGTGGTCCAGGGTGCCATGAGTGATTGCAGGGATTTGTGTCGTGTGGAGGAGGATAGTTTTTCTTGGCTTGAGGAGTGATTTCAAGGTGGTTGATTTGATTTGCTCTCTTGATAGATCTGTGATCTTCTTTTCTTTGTTCTAAGAATTATGATGATTGGAGATCATCTTTGATCTATTTCCTTGAGATTACTTGGTTTCCTACCCCTGTAATAAATTCTAATGTATTCTTTTGGTTGGTTGGGTAGTTGAAACCCTAGTCGTAGTTGTCCCTAAGCTTGTTGCATTCTCCTAGAGAATTCCAAGGTAGCTAGTGGTATAAGTAGTTGAATTTTTGACTTTGTAAGGGTTCCTTCTTCTACATATTTTTAAGGAGAATTGGTTCTAGCGAAGGGTCCTTTTCCTATAGATTTCTCCTTCTCTCTGCATATAGAGTGTTCTTCTTTCCTTGCTAGTTCTAAGAACATAATGCATACTGTAAGTGATTTTCCTTATGTATGAGAAGTGAATATATTCTTACTATTATCGAGCTATCTCCACTTGAATTCTGAGTCCATTAATCATACATCAAGGGTGTTTGATTTGTCTGTTTGCATTGCCTAAGTGTTTTCAAGTGGAGTTGTCTTCACAGGGATAACTGGTTCAGAGTTGGTGTTCATGTATGTATGAGCTGAGGTGTTAAGGATATTTCATGCTTGTCTTCCAGTGGATGCTGGTTAATGTATTATATGTTCATAGGTCTCTTCTAAGGGGAGGGTCAAAATCCTTTGATGGATAATAACATATTTGAATGCACAGGTGGGTACTAAGTTGAGGTTTGGTCATGGTGTGTGATTGATGTCTGGCATCAACACATTGAATCTATTGTTTTCTTTTTTCATAGCTATCTCTTACAGTAGGGTATTTGACTCTGTGGCCTATTGGACAAGGCACTAGTTTATCAGAGACTTAGGGTTTCTCAGGGGTCCCTTCAAACTCATCTTTAAAATCATTTCCTTTCAGTTCCACCCTTTCCCTTTCATGTTGTTAGGATAGGTTTCTAGCTTTTAATCTCATTCCATGCAAGTAGGGCTATTGCATGTGAATTTCTATCATTGGGGTATAGGATACCTATAGGAGATTGATTTCTATTCCACATTAATCTATCTGCAGGCCTTTGGTTTGTCATGAGGTGTCTTGAATGTGCAAATAAGGAAATACCCACCTGAGTGAATGTGGAGCTCAAAGAAGAAGGAGGATTTCTCTCTATCCTCATCAATTGGTTTGTTTTCCTTGTCAAGCTTGAGTGCCTAACCTGTGTTTCAAGCCCAACCATTTTATTCAAGTTTGCTCCTACAAGGAGAAGAACCAACAACAAGCATGTCAATACTTTCTGTTGCATGCAATCCGCAGATTTAGTGTGCGCTATATTCTGGGATTATTCATGGTCAATAATGTTTCTATTATGAAACTTTATGAGTTGTAATTGATCCTCATTTATGAAGTGATCATAGATTTAGGAGATAGTTGTAGCTTCCTTTTAAATAATCTACTATAGTGACTCTTTTGGAGTTAGTCGAACAAACTAGTTTTTAATAGAATTCTTCCATACTGTTTCAATCAAGTGTAATTATTTTATGGATGAATAGAATGTTCAGTTCAAGTTTTCATCTTTCATCTTGATTGTACTTCTCATTCACTCATTCAAGGGGGCCCACTTGATGAGTGAATTTTCTGTTAGAGTAGAGTTCATTTTCCTATTCATTTATATGTATTAGAACTTTGCTATTCCTACAGCTACTGATATCATAATGAGTAGCTTGTTCCTATAGCACAGTCAGTTGGAGTAGTTCCTAACTATAATTTCTTGCTTTGATTAGAATACATTTTCTTACTAGTTTTAGTATAGTTTTCCTGAAGCATAAGCATTTGAATTCATTAGATAGATTTAAAAAGAGAAGGTTTGAAGCATATACTTTGCAAATGCCATTCCAAGTTTACATCCCTGGTTGATAATTAAATGAGACCAAATAATTCATTTAGGAATCATTTGGGGTGTCCAATCCTGAAATAGGTAGTCCATTTCTCTAGGTTTTTGATACTATTATTTGGCCAAGTAGAGCCTATGTCAGTTTGGTGGTGGTGAACCCTTATAAGAGCATTGAGGGTCAGTGTGAGCATGAAGAAAGGAAGCACCAAGAATCTTGTATTGTCTTTGTAGATGTTACATGGTAGTTGGGTTGGATAAGTAGACCAATGGATTGAACCTCTAGAGGGAACCTATAGGTCAATTGGTGTCAATTGAAGAACACCTCAAGGTCAGCAGGTGGACCTAGGCAAGATCTAGTGACTAGCTCTTCCAACCTCCCTACTAGATTGGTATCAGAGCCCCAAAAGATTTTGGAAGTAGGTTCATGTCAAAGTGTGAGTCCAGTGGATCTTCTAGGATGATGACCATTTCAAAGTTGGCTAAGAAGGTAGAAGACCAAGAGGAAGAAAATAGACAGTTAAGGGAAAGGATAGAACTACTAGCCAAGAATTTGGAAGTAGTAGAAGATAGAAGAAAAGAAGTAAATGACAAGATAGATGAGAAGGTAGGGAAGGCCATATTAGTTGAGGATAAAGTTTCTAAATTGGATCCAGGGGTGGAGAAAGAACCCTTCTTCAAATTCTTGAAAGCCTTGAGTGGAAAAGCACTAAAAGGGGTACCACTCTTTTGTGGTAAAATGGAGCTTGACTCAATCATTGATTGGATTGAGGGTATGGAGAATCACTTTGAATGTGATGGAATCAGTGAAGCTCAAAAGGTGAGAGTAGCAAAATCAAGACTTAGAGGCTCTACTCTCACATGGTGGAAGTTTAAACATGTAGAGAGGGAGAAAGAAGGCAAAAATCCCATAGCCACATGGAAAGGAATGGTGGTCAAAGTGAAGGAAGCTTACATGCCAGAGGATTATGAAATCCAATTACACAAAAGGAGACAAGTTCTAAGACCAAAAGACAATGATGTCAACACCTATATTAGAGAATTCCAAAAAATATTTCTAAGGTCTAAGGTGGTAGAAGGGGAGATCATCAAAGTTGCAAGGTATCTCAATGGATTGAAATTCTCTATCCAACAGGAGATGAGTCTCCTAACCCCCAAGATAGTACATCAATGCTATCAATTGGCACTAAAGATAGAAGAGAAAGTTAAGAGGAGACAAGACTCTAGTTCAAGGAATAGAGTGAGAGGAAGAGATGAAAGGGGTCATAGAGGTGATCACCAAGGTAGAGGGACTGATTAGAGAACTAAAGGAGAGTCCAAGATTGTGAAATGTGGTGAAACTAGTTCTAGAGGGAACTTTGGCAGAGGTAGAGGAAATCAAGGAGACTCTAGTAGAGGAGGAGGTGAACAAAGAATAAATTCTGATTTTGCTAGCATGAAGTGTTATAATTGTGTGTAGATGAGACATCTATCCTATAGGTGTCCGAAAAAGGAATCTTCATCCAATGCAGAGAATAGAGTGGCTTAAACTCAAGAAGATACATCAAGTGTCAAGTGACCAGAGGTATGTCACATAGAGTAAGAGATGGGAGAGAACCTCATGTTAAGGAGGGTCCTCATTCAAAAACTAGTAAAAGAGGAGCAAAAAAAAAGAAGACATCTCTTTAGGGTGAGATTTCAAATCATGGGAAAGGTATGAAAATTGATTGTAGATTTTGGCTCCATAGATAATATTATTGCAGAAGAAGCAACCAAAAATCTCAACCTCCCTAAGTTACCTCATAGAAACCCCTACAAGGTGACATGGTTGAACAAAGCATAAAGTGTGATATTTCTATCAGGATTCAACTGTGTAATTTTTTGAGTCAAAATCATTGACCCATGTTTCATGAGTAGTGGTTCACACAAATCCATCTATCATGAGAATGAATGGAACACTTAGCACTCATTGGATCTAGGTGATTCTCACAGAGGTGAAGCATCATAACTTCTCGGGAGGTCACCCATCCCAGTACTACTCTAGCTTGAGCACGCTTAACTACATAGTATCCTCCCTTGTTAAACCCACTTTTCTTGCAACCCCATTTGCAAAGCCTTCACCAAGTGTTGTGCATTATGAGAAACTCATTGGAAAGCCCCTTAAGCTCATCAATTGATAAGTAGGAGATATTTTCCACTTCAAGTCAAATTGTGATATTGCTATTAGGATTCAACTGTGTAGTTTTTTTAGTCAAACTCATTAACCCATGTTTCATGAGTAGTGGTTCACATGAACCCATCTCTCATCAGAATCAATGGAACATTTATCACAAATTAGATCTAGGTGATGCTCATAGAAGTGAAGCACCAGGACTACCCAGGAAATCACCCAACCTAGTACTACTCCATCTTGAGCGTGCTTAACTACAAAGTTTCCTCCATGGTTAAACCCACACTGCTTGCAACCCCATTTGAAAAACCTTCACCAAGTGTTGTGCCTTATGAGGAACTCATTAGAGAGCCCTTAAGCTCATCAATTAAAAAGTAGGAGATATTTTCCACAGCAAGTCAAATTGTGATATTGCTATCATGATTCAATTGTGTAGTTTTTTTAGTCAAACTCATTGACCTATGTTTCATGAGTAGTGGTTCATATGAACCCATCTATTAATTGAATGAATGGAACACTTAGCACTCACTGGATCTAGGTGATTATCACAGAGGTGAATTACCAGGACTTCCCAGGAGGTCACCCATCCCAGTACTACTCCATCTTGAGCACACTTAACTATGAAGTTTCCTCCATGGTTAAACCCACTCTACTTGGAACCCCATTTGCAAAATATTCACCAAGTTTTGTGCCTTATGAGCCACTCATTAGAAAGCCCCTTAAGCTCATTAATTAATAAGTAGGAGATATTTTCTATGGCACATCAAATTGCAATATTGTTATCAAGATTCAACTACATAGTTTTTTTATCAAAATCATTGACCCATGTTTCATGAGTAGTGGTTCACATGAACCCATCTCTGATGAAAATGAATGGAACACTTGGAAATAATTGGATTTAGGTGATGCTCACAAAGGTGAAGCACTGGGACTTCCCGGGAAGTCACCCATCCCAGTACTACTCCAGCTTGAGCGTGCTTAACTATAGAGTTTCCTCCCTAGTTAAACCCACTCTACTTGCAATTCCATTTGCATAACCTTCACCAAGTCTTGTGACTTATGAGCCACTCATTAGAAAGCTACTTAAGCTCATCAATTGATAAGTATGAGATATTTTCTAGATAAAGTCAAAATTTGATATTGCTATCAGGATTCAACTGTGTAGTTTTTTGAGTTAAACTCATTGACCCATGTTTCATGAGTTGTGGTTCACATGAACCCATCTCTCATGAGACTAAATGGAACACTTATCAATCATTGGATCTACATGATGCTCATAGAGGTGAAGCATCAAAACTTCCTGGGAGGTCACCCATCCCATTACTACTCTAGCTTGAGCATGCTTAACTACAGAGTTTCCTCCTTGGTTAAACCCTCTCTGATGCCAACCCCATTTGCAAAACCTTCACCAAGTTTTGTGCCTTATGAGCCACTAATTTTAAATACCATTAAGCTCATCAATTGATAAGTAGGAGATATTTTCCACTGCAAGTAAAATTGTGATATTGCTATTAGGATTCAACTATGAAGTTTTTTGAGTCAAACTCATTGACACATGTTTCATGAGTAGTGATTCACAAGAACCCATCTTTGGTGTGAATGAATGGAACACTTAGAATTCATTGGATCTAGGTGATGCTCACAAAGGTGAAGCACCAAGACTTCATGAGAGATCACTTATCCTAGTACAACTCCAGCTTGAGCATGGTTAACTACAAAGTTTCCCCCATGGTTAGACCCACTCTTCTTGCAACCCCATTTGAAAAACCGTCACCAAGTGTTTTTCCTTATGATCCACTCATTAGAATGCCCTTAAGCTCATCAATTGATATGTAGGAGATATTTTCCATAGCAAGTAAAATTGTGATATTGCAATCAAGATTCAATTGTGTAGTTTTTTGAGTCAAACTAATTGACCCATGTTTCATGAGTAGTAGTTCACAAAAACCCATCTCTCATGAGAATGAATGCAACACTTAGCACTCATTGGATCTAGGTGACGGTCATAGAGGTGAAGCATCGAGACTTCCCAAGAGGTCACCCATCACAGTACTACTCCATCTTAAGTGCACTTAACTAGGAAGTTTCCTCCATGGCTAAGCCCACTCTACTCACAATGTTATTTGAAAAAAATTCACCAAGTGTTGTGCCTTATGAGCCAATCATAACAAAGCACCTTAAACTCATCAATTGCTAAGTAGGAGATATTTTCCACGGCAAGGAAAACTATGATATTGTTATTAAGATTCAACTGTGTAGTTTTTTTAGTCAAACTCATTGACCCATGTTTCATGAGTAGTAGTTCACATGAAGCCATCTCTCATGAGAATGAATTGAACACTTAGGAATCATTGGATCTAGGTGATGCTCACAGAGGAAAAGCACCGACACTTCCCATGAGGTCACCCATCTGAGTACTACTCCAGCATGAGCGCCCTTAACTATGAATTTTTCTCCATGGTTAAACCCATTCTCCTTGAAACTCCATTTGAAAATCCTTCACCAAGTGTTTTTCCTTATCAACCACTCATTACCAAGCCCCTTAAGCTCATCAATTGATAAGTAGGAGATATTTTCCATAGCAAGTCAAATTCTGATATTGCTACCATGATTCAACTATGTAGTTTTTTGAGTCAAACTCATTGACCCATGTTTAATGAGAAGTGGCTCACATGAACCCATCTCTCATGAGAATGAATGGAACACTTAGCACTCATTGGATCTAGGTGATGCTCATAGAGGTGAAGCAGTGAGACTTCTCGGGAGGTCACCCGTCCCAGTACTACTCCAGCTTGAGTGCGCTTAACTACAAAGTTTCATCCATGGTTAAACCTACTCTACTTGTGACCCCATTTGCAAAACCTTGACCAAGTATTGTGCCTTGTGAGATACTCATTAGAAAGCCCCTTAAGTGCATAAATTGATAAGGATGAGATATTTTCCATAGCAAGTCATATTGTGATATTGCTATTAGGATTCAATTGTTTAGTTTTTTGAGTCAAGCTCATTGATCCATGTTTTATTAGTAGTGGTTCACATGAACCCATATCACATGAGAATTAATGGAACACTTAGCACTCATTGGATCTAGGTGATGCTCATAGAGGTGAAGCAACGGGACTTCCTAGGAGGTCACCCATCCCAGTACTATTCCAACTTGAGCATGCTTAACTACAGAGTTTCCTCCATTGTTATACTCACTCTTCTTGCAAGACCATTTACAAAACCTTCACCAAGTGTTGTGCTTGATGAGCCACTCATTAGAAAGCCCATTAAGCTCATCAATTGATAAGTGGGAGATATTTTCCACAAGTCAAATTGTGATATTGCTATTAGGATTAAATTGTGTAGCTTTTTTAGTCAAACTCAATGACCCATGTTTCATGAGTAATCATTCACACAAACCCATATGTCATGAGAATGAATAGAACACTTAGGAATCATTGGATCTAGCTAATGCTCACAGAGGTGAAGCACTGGGACTTCTCAGGAGATCACCCATCCTAGTACTACTCTAGCTTGAGGGCGCTTAACTACAGAGTTTCCTCCATGGTTAAACCCACTCTTCTTGAAACCCTATTCAAAAAACCTTCACCAAGTGTTGTGCCTTATGAGCCACTCATTAGAAAGTCCTTGAGCTCATCAATTGATAAGTAGGAGATATTTTCCACAACAATTCAAACTATGATATTGCTACCAGGATTGACCTGTGTAGTTTTTTGAGTCAAACTCATTGACCCATGTTTCATGAGTAGTAGTTCACATGAACCCATCTTTCATGAGAATTAATGGAATACTTAGAACTCATTGGATCTAGGTGATGATCATAGAGATGAAGTACCAGGACTTCCCCGAAGGTCACCCATCCTAGTACTACTCCATCTTGAGCATGCTTAACTACAAAGTTTCCTTCATGGTTAAACCAACTCTACTTGCAATGCAATTTGCAAAACTATCACCAAGTGTTGTGCCTTATGAGCTACTCATTAGAAATCCCCTTAAGCTCATTAATTGATAAGTAGGAGATATTTTGCATGGCAATTCAAATTGTGATATTGTAATAAGGATTCAACTGTGTAGTTTTTTTAGTCGAACTCATTGACCCATGTTTCATGAGTAGTGGTTGACATGAACCCATATATCCTGAGAATGAATGGAACACTTTCCACTCATTAGATCTAGGTGATGCTAACATAGGTGAAGCATCGGGACTTCCCAGGAGGTCACCCACCTTAGTACTACTATAGCTTCAATGTGCTTTACTACAAAGTTTCCTCCGTGGTTAAACCCACTCTTCTTCCTACTCCATTTGGAAAATCTTCACCAAGTGTTGTGCCTGATAAGCCACTCATTAGAAACCCCCGTAAACCCACTCTACTTGCAAATCTATTTGCAAAACCTTCATCAAGTTTTTTGCCTTATGAGCCTCTGATTACAAAGCCCCATAATCTCATCAATTGATAAGTAGGAGATATTTTCAACAGTAAGTCAAATCATGATATTGCTATCATGATTAAATTATGTTGATTTTTGAGTCAAACTCATTGACCCATGTTTCATGAGTAGTGGTTCACATGAACTAATCTCTCATGAGAATGAATGGAATACTTAGCACTGATTGGATCTAGGTGATGCTAGCAGAGGTGAAGCACTAGGACTTCCCGGGAGGTCACCCATCCCAGTACTACTCCATCTTGAGTGCGCTTAACTACAAAATTTATTCCCTGGGTAAATCCACTCTACTTGTAATGTTATTTAAAAAACATTAACCAAGTGTTTTTCCTTATGAGCCACTCATAAAAAAGCACCTTAAACTCATCAATTGCTAAGTAGTAGATATTTTCCATGGCAAGGAAAACTATGATATTGTTATCAGGATTCAACTGTCTATTTTTTAGAGTCAAACTCATTGACCCATGTTTCATGAGTAGTAGTTCACATGAATCCATCTCTCATGAGAATGAATGTAACACTTAGCACTCATTGGATCTAGGTGATGCTCATAGATGAAAAGCACCGAGACTTCCCATGAGGTCACCCATCCGAGTGCTACTCCATCATAAGCATGCTTAACGACATAGTTTCCTCCATGGTTAAACCCATTCTTCTTGCAACTCCATTTGCAAAACCTTCACAAAGTGTTTTTCCTTATGAGACACTCATTACAAAGCCCCTTAAGCTCACTAATTGATAAGTAGGAGATATTTTCCACAGCAAGTCAAATGGTGATATTGCTATCATGATCCAACTATGTAGTTTTTTGAGTCAAAATCATTGAGCCATGTTTAATGAGTAGTGGTTCACACGAACCCATCTCTCATGAGAATGAATGGAACACTTAGCACTCATTGGATCTAGGTGATGCTCACAGATGTGAAGCACCGAGACTTCCCATGAGTTCGCCCATCCCAATACTACTCCAGCTTGAGTGCACTTAAATACAAGATTTCATCCATGGATAAACCTACTCTACTTGCAACCCCATTTGCAAAACCTTCACCAAGTATTGTGCCTTGTGAGATACTCATTAGAAATCCCCTTAAGTGCATAAATTGATAAGCATGAGATATTTTCCACATCAAATCAAATTGTGATATTGCTATTAGTATTCAACTGTTTAATTTTTTGAGTCAAACTCATTGACCGATTTTTTATGAGTAGTGGTTCACACAAACCCATCTCTCATGAGAATGAATGGAACACTTAGCACTCATTGGACATAGGTGATTCTCATAGAGGTGAAGCTCCAGGACGTCTCAGGAGGTCACCCATCCAAGTACTACTCCAACTTGAGCGTGATTAACTACAGAGTTTCCTCCATTGTTATACCCACTAAAAGTAAATGATTTAAAGATGGGTTTGAAAGGTTTTCTGAGATAACCTAAGTCTCTCATAGACTAGTGCCTTATCCAAAGGGCCATAGAGTCAAATACCCTATTGCAATAGATAGCTATGAATCAAGAAAGCAATCAATTCAATGTGTTGATGCCTAACATCAATCACACACCATGACCAAACCTCACTTCAACAACCCACCTGTGTATCCAAATATGTTATTACCCATCCAAAGGCTTTTAACCCTCCCCTTAGAAGAGACCTATAAATAGATAATATATTAACTAGAATCCACTGGAAGACAAGCATGACATATCTTTGATACCTCAGCTCATACATACATGAAAACTAATTTTAAACTAGTTATCTCTGTGAAGACAACCCTATTGCAGACACATAGGAATTACAATAGAAAAATCAAACATACTTGATGTATTGATCAATGAATTTAGAATTCAAATGGAGATAGTTTGGTAACAGTAAGAATAAATTGAGTCCTCATACATAAGAAAAATCAATTACAACATACATATCATATTCTCTAAACCAACAAAGGAAGAAAGAAAACCTTATATGCAGAGAGAAGGAGAAAATCTATAGGAAAAGGACCCTTCATGGAACTAGTTATCCCCAAAAATGGAGAAGAAGGAACCCCTAAAATAACTAACACAACTCCATTTATACCCCCTAGTCATCTTGGAATCCTAAAAGGATGCATCAAGCTTCAAATGACTAGGGTTAGGGTTCCAACAACTACACCAACCCTAATTACAACAAAAATCAAAATTCTCAGAGGGAAAACCAAGTACAGGTCTGCCAAATCCAAGGATGATCTTGACGAATGAGAAAATCTCTGAGAAGTAGAGGAAAATCATAAATTTCACCATATAAACCAATCTGATTAGACCTGAAAAATGCCTTGAGCCATCAAAATTATCCATCCCCACAGAGTACAAACCCCCCTGCAATCAATCATGGCACCCTGGACCACACTGCAACTACCAGCACCACCAAACAAATCAAATTCAGCCCCAAAAGCAATTAAAACCAGTCCTTTCTGTCGCTGGAAATGTCTCAGGAAATTCAAATTTGAATTTCAATGGTCACCTCATGGCGCCTGCAGTATATTGGTAGTCATAATTTAAATTTGGTTCAACTTTAAGTCCTAACCATCAGATCCATTTATTTCGCAGGCCTTTACATCATAACTCAACCGCTACCCTCAAGTTATCCTTTAGCGACTACGGGTCAAGGATTTTTCTTATTCGTGAGATGAAAAAATTAACAACCACTCAACCCTGTGACTCAGCAAACAAAGGAAAGTTACTAACCTCGGTCTCTTATTTAGCGAATTGGCGACTGAAGACTTTTCACTAGTTCGCAAAATAATTTAACTCACCGCTAAAATACTTAGCGATCACGTGACCTTCCTTCGCTGAATTTCCAGACCTTTTAGAAAACTACCAATTCTCCTTGTGAATGAGCGAACCACATTGAACTTTTTTCTAGCCACTAAGAATTTTTTCAGAACCTCTAAGCCTTTTGACCCCCACCTGGGCCCGCTTTATGCCACTTGTTGCCATGTTATTCACTGAAATTGCCCGGTCATCTCTAACACAAGACCCACCCTCTATAAGTCTTGAAATCAAACAACAGGCACAAGATCTCATAGGTCTGACATAACCTATGAGAACTTACACCAACCGTAGATTTAGTCCTCATCAAATACTTCTCTGACAACAGCCCCACCCTACTCTATCATCCATGTCAACCAATGAGGAGACACCATTTTTGTACACATAGCAGTGGACATGCTATATTTTATCACTTCTGAAAAGGTGAAATCGATAGTCGACGCATAATCTCAAACCTCTGACACATCTCATAAGAACTTATGCCCACCATTGATCTACTACAAGTGTCAGGACCCTCTGACAAGCTAAAAACTAGGTCCCACTGACAACTACCAACACATTAAATTGTGGACCAATAAAAAATCACCAACTGTGCCTATGTGTTATTTTGGACCCACCTTTATGTCTGACATGAACACCTAGAGGATCAAATGGATGGTGCATGATCTGAAGGGCTCAAAAGATTCTATGCACTTATACACCAATCATCGATCTAGAATTTTAGCCGATATCACAGAGTGGGACCCCACCATGCTGCATAGGATACTCCAATGAATGAGAAGCCACCATGTCATAGAATCTGGCAAGGAGATAGGCAAATTTTCCATTTATTCGTACAACCCTGCCACTTCATTATTTCCTTCGGCCAATAGGGAAGTGCCATTTGTGCTTATGTGGTAGTGGACTTGTCTACAAAGAAAGGCTATGTCATGAGAAAGAATCAGTGGTCATCATAAGATCGCAAGCCTCTGACAAAACCCTTGCAAAATTACAACAATCGTAGGATTAAGATGATGTCAGAGTGGGGCCCAGGAAAGATTTAAGCTGAAACATTAGGAAATATTAAAGGTGTAGGACTTAGGAAAATTAAACCCGCCACACTATAGGCTTAAGGAAATATTAAAGTCCATTGGGGGTACAGACTTAGGAAGAATTAAAATGGGGGTCGACCAAAAATATAAAGCACATGCATTTTAGGATTTTTAAGTGGCCTGAAAAGGTAACATAAAATTAGAACAGAGCCAGGGTAAACCTAGGGATTTTCATTACAACAGCTAGTTTTTTGAAACTTTGCAATGGTTTCAAAGCCAGAGACACAAAAATGACTGCAGGGACCAGAAGAAAAAGGCTAGAGCCATGAAAATTTTTGCAGGGGTAGACCATTTTCTAAGGAATTTAGCTGTGACATGAAAATGGGCTAATAGTGGCTCTTTCTAGGGATGCATGCCTCTTGTAGGCATGGCAAGAATTCAGATCTCTGGGAGAAGTAGACCAATACACAAAACTTTCTCGAACAACTTATTGAAAATAGGAAAACTACTCCTATTATGTACAAACCATGGTCCTGAACCACTGAAAAATTTCAAAATTTCTTACCTCTATCATATACTTGATTTTCATTCCTTTCTTCTTGAGGTAAGCTAGATGTTTTATTCCCATTTGTTTCACCAAGCATATCAACATTTTCAATCAATCCATTAGGCAAAACAAAATTTTTGTCTTCATTCCCATAGTGCATGTAAAAATATGAAGCATTTTCATCATCTTGCTCACCATGAAAGTAAGATTCAGTATACTCATGAACACAGTCATCAAACTGAAACTGATCTTTATCTACTGATTCATCTATGCCATCAATCTGAAATGCAAAATTCACATACTTTATTTGATAAAAGTCTTCATTCATACCTTGACTATGCATATCCTTAGGTGTAGCGAGTTGGAGTTCAAGAGAATAATCAAGTTTATAGTTACACATGTCAACATCATCAAATTCTGCTACATTTGAGACCTCCATGTGTTCTTCAAACAATGGATTGATAATTTCATGTAATACTCCTTGTTGCACATTATGACAAAAAATGGGTTGATCATCATCATAGTCCTCATCATATAAAGTATTAGAAAACACTTTAAACTCACTGCCCATTTCACCTCCATGGAGATTTTCATCACACAAAGAAAAATCAGAACTATATGGAGATTCACAGTCAACATCACCTACCAAGCATATAGTGTCCATAATTATATCTTCTTCATTATCTTATTTAGGAAAACCATCATAGAAAAACCATGGTTCACTCCTAAACTCTCTATTATATGTTGCAACCTCATTATCCAATGCAGGACCATTAGATAACCCTCTACTCAAATCTTCATGTTCATCCTCACTGATATCACATTGAATTACCACTTCTTTATCTTCATACTTTGAGAACAAAACATTCTCAACATCCTCATATAAAAATTGATTTGTACAATGTACAAATTGAGATGCACCTTCATTTTCATAGGAATGTTCACTTCCATCATTACTTTCTTCCTCCCATGTTGCATCTGACTCATATGAAGACACCTCAACATCATTGCCTTCATCACTCTCACTTGAGTAACCACTTTTAGCACTATGTTCCTCAGACTGTGAATGACAAGCCCGTGAATCACATTCCTCATCCTATGCAGCAACTTCAAACTCATCAGTAGAGACATGACTTTCAGCTTCCTCATTTGTATAACATTGAGACATAGAAGCAGCAACCTCATGCCTACGAACATTAGCAAAATCATTCTTATAATCAAAATTACAAGAATTGACTATAGTGGCTAATTGATGACTCAAAACACCATCACACTGCTGAATTCTACCAAGTTCTGGAATATATCTTACTGTTGTAGCATCCTGACACATGTCTCATCAGTGGCAAAAGTCTCAACAACATTTATACACATATTCTTCTTTGACATTACAGCTTGATTACAAACTATAGTAGAAGTGTTGATACATCAATTTGGAATTGTGGGATCAACATCACATTCTTCTTTTCTTTCATATTCATTATACCGGCATACATTCATGGAAAAATGACCTCTGGTCAATCCATATTTCAAATTGTTTTCAATGTCCATCACAGTTATAAATTCCTAATATAATGACCTAGGTTCTTTATCCCTCAGCAAGTAGTTTATTTTCTTACCAAATGCATCAAAGTAGATACTCATACGTACTTGATCATTGGGTCTATAACCCTCAGGGATTTCATTCAATACTCTTGCAAATCTGATATTGAATTGAGGGACAAGTTCATCACTCTCAATATGAATCTTTAAAAACTTATCATAAGAATTAGATATGCCTACCCTTTCTCCAAATTGCTCCATGAAGGCTGAAAGCATCTCACTCCAAGATGAAATTGAACATGCTAGTAGAAAAGAGAACCAATCTCTAGCATCACCTTCTAGAGTTTGAACAAACAATTTCATCGATAGGTCTTCATGGCAAACCTCAAAATCATTCATCAGATCAGCAAAGCATTGAGCATGCTTCCTTGCTAACTGATACTGGTCCCTATCATACTTTGGTAAATATCTCCTGATTCCATTAGGGATCTTATTAGGGAAACTAGGTATGCCATCATAACAAAATGGCACATATCCTTTGACAAAAGAAACCCTGTGAACATCCATCACTAGCTGCAGCTTTTGCACATCCACTTGAAAATCTTCAAGACTAATGACAGGAAATCTATACTTGAAACTAATCTTCTTTTGTCACTGAACCCCTCCTACATACTCCACACTTATATTTCCTTTCGTTAATGACAAAACCATTTGATAAGGACCATTGAAAAACACAAAATATTGAATGGGGAATACCTAGAAGCCTTTGCTGATTGTTGTTGCTCCCTTCACATTTGACTGAAATCTGACACAAGGTTACACACCTTAGGTTCATTCTAGTACAGAGTCACCACCCCCTTTTCAGCGGACACAAATTTTTACTGATCTTCTTCAAAGCACCAACAAATTCTGGGCACTCCTCACAGAAAAGTCACATATAACTTTGAATCTTTACAACAAATCCAAGTAATACATTTGTAGATCTGAAAATAACTTTCAGATTATGACATTTATGAGACTCTTCCCCAAAATGAAATATAGCAAGACTCTGGGTTAGTCTTAATGGTAAACTTGTTTCAATACCTAGCAGAGCCGCCATCTTCTTGGGGTTCTTTTTCCCCAATGGTCAGACTGACATTAGGATTGATAGGGCTAGTGTCACATTCACTCAACACTCCAAATCTAACAAGGAAAAAGGCCAACTAACAAGGATCAAAGAGAGATCCTTCTACACTTTATGCTCCACATCACTCAGGCTGGTATACCTCATCTGCACACACATACAACTTGAATCACACTACAAGCCAATAGGTGACTGACTGTGGAATGGTTCTCAAAACCTTGTAGGTATCCTGTACCTCAATGAAACCAGGATCTCATGCAATAGCCCTACTTGCATAGAATGAGTATGAAAACCAGAGACCTATACTAACAACATGAAAGGGAAAGGGTGGAACTGAAAGTAAATGATTTAAAGATGGGTTTGAAAGGTTTCCTGAGATACCCTAAGTCTCTAATAGACCAGTGCCTTATCCAAATGGCCACAGAGTCAAATACCCTATTGCAATAGATAGCTATGAAACAAAAAAGAAATAAATTCAATGTGTTGATGCCTAACATCAATCACACACCATGACCAAACCTCACTTCAACAACCCACCTGTGTACCAAGTATGTTATTACCCATCCAAAGGCTTTTAACCCTCCCCTTAGAAGAGACCTATAAACAGATAATACATTAACTAGCACCCATTGGAAGACAAGCATGACATGTCTTTGACACCTGAGTTCATACATACATGAAAACTAATTCTAAACTAGTTATCTCTAGGAAGAAAACTCAATTGCAGACACATAGGAATTACAATAGAAAAATCAAACATACTTGATGTATTGATCAATGAATTCAGAATTCAAATGGAGATAGTTTGGTAATAGTAAGAATAAATTGAGTCCTCATACATAAGACAAATCAATTACAACATACATATCAAATTCTCTGAACCAACAAGGGAAGAAAGAACACCCCATATGTAGAGAGAAGGAGAAAATCTACAAGAAAAGGACCCTTCATGGAACCAGTTCTCCCCAAAAATGAAGAAGAAGGAACCCCTAAAACAACTAACACAACTCCATTTATACCCCCTAGTTATCTTGGAATACTAAAAGGATGCATCAAGCTTCGGATGACTAGGGTTAGGGTTCCAACAACTACACCAACCCTAATTACAACAAAAATCAAAATTATCAAAGGGAAAACCAAGTACAGGTTTTTCAAATCCAAGGATGATCTTTATGAATGAGAAAATCTTTGAGAAGTAGAGGAAAATCATAAATTTCACCATATAAACCAATCTGATCAGACCTACAAAATGCCTCGAGGCATCAAAATTATCCATCCCCACATAATACAAACCCCCCTACAATTGATCATGGCACCTTGGACCACACTGCAACTACTGGCACCACCAAACAAATCAAATCCGACACCAAAAGCAAATAAAACCAGTCCTTTATGTCACTGGAAATGTCTCAAGAAATTCAAATTTGAATTTCAACAGTCATGACATGGCACCTACAATATATCAACGGTCATAATTTAAATCTGGGCCAACTTTAAGTCCTAACCTTCAGATCCATTTATTTTGTGGGCCTTTACATCTTAGCTCAACTGCTACCCTCAAGTTATCCTTTAGCGACTACGTGACAAGGCTTTTTCTTATTCATGAGATGAAAAACTTAACCACCGCTCAACCTTGTGACTCAGCAAACAAAGGAAAGTTACTAACCCCTGTCTCTTATTTAGTGAACTGGGGACTGAAGACTTTTCGCCAGTTCGCAGAACAATTTAAGTCACTGCTAAAATATTTAGCGATCACGCGACCTTCCTTCACTGAATTGCTAGACCTTTTAGAACACCGCCAATTCTCCTTGCAAATGAGCGAACCACATTGAACTTTTGTCGGGCTGCTAAGAATTTTGTCAGAACCTCTAAGCCTTTTGACCCCTACTTGGGCCCGCTTTATGCCACTTGTCACCATGTTATTTGCTGAAAATTCCCGGTCATCTCTGACATAGGACCCACCCTTTGTAAGCCTTCAAATTAGATGGTGGGTGTAAGATCTGATACATCTGACACAACTTATGAGAACTTATGCCAACCATAGATTTAGTCCTTGTCAAATACTTCTCTGACAACGGCCCCACCCTATTTTATCATCCATGTCAACCAATGAGTAGACGCCATTTGTGTACACGTAGCAGTGGACCTGCCATATTTTATCACTTCTGAAAAGGTGAAATCAAAGGCTGGTGCATAATCTCAAACCTCTGACACATCTCATAAGAACTTATGCCCACCGTTGATCTAATGCAAGTGTCAGGACCCTCTGACAAGCTGAAAACTAGGTCCCACTGACAACTACCAACACATTAAATTGTGGACCAATAAAAAATCACCATGCCTACGTGTTATTTTGGACCCACCTTTATCTCTGACATGAACACCTGGAGGATCAGAGGGATGGTGCATTATCTGAAGGGCTCAAAAGATTCTATGCGCTTATATGCCAACTGTCGATCTGGAATCTTAGCCGATATCATAGAGCAGGACCCCACTGTGCTGCATAGGATACTCCAATGAATGAGAAGTCACCACGTCACAAAATCTGGCAAGCGGATAGGTAACTTTTCCATTTATTCATAGAACCCTGCCACTTCATTATTTCCTTCGGCCAATAGGGAAGCGCCATTTGTGCTTATGTGGTAGTGGACCCGTCTACAAAGAAAGGCTATGTCACAAGAAAGAATCAACAGTCATCATAAGATCGCAAGCCTCTGAAAAACCCTTGCGAACTTATGACAACTGTAGGATTAAGATGATGTCAGAGATGGGCCCAGGAAAGATTTAAGCTGAAACATTAGGAAATATTAAAGGCCTAGGACTTAGGAAAATTAAACCCGCCAGACTATAGGCTTAAGGAAATATTAAAGGCCGCTAGGGATAAAGACTTAGGAAGAATTAAAATGGGGGCGACCAAAAATATAAAGCACGTGCATTTTAGGATTTTTAAGTGGCCCGAAAAGGTAACTTAAAATTAGAACAGGGCTAGGGTAAACCTAGGGCATTTCATTACAACGGCTAGTTTTTTGAAACTTTGCAAGGGTTTCAAAGCCAGAGACAGAAAAATGACTGCAAGGACCAGAAGAAAAAGGCTAGAGCCATGAAAATTTTTGCAGGGGTAGACCATTTTCTAAGGAATTTAGCTATGACATGAAAATGGGCTAACATAAGGTTTTTTCAAATCCAATGTATAACATGGACAACGAGTAGGAGGACAATAATGATTACTGTGAAAATAATGCACAAGGGATTGCAAGAGATAACAGTGGTCAGGAAAATCAGAATTTGGATAATAAATATAATTTGCATGATTTGCACATACGGTCTATGCAAAATGGAAATGTCTATAGTTTATTTAGTAATGGTGAACACATTCACTCTCAGTATGGTGGAGGTTCACAACAGCGGAGGAATAATGATCATTTTGGTCATAATTTTATTGATTTTGAGCAAAATCATAATGAAAAGCATTATGGAAATTAACACGGAAATAAGAATATCAATAAAGGATATTTAGATGTAAAGGATGAGTCTTACAAAGAAAATAAAAATGATATGCATAGTAAAAATGTGCGTAGTTTATCAAATAATGATAAAAAATTTCAAGACGTTGGTTATGTTCATAATCAACAAAAGGGTGGTGAGATGGCAGGTAAGTTCAATAATTATATGCTAGAAAAGAATAACTTTACCTTCCAGCCAAGTGATTTTGATAATGAATATTATTATTATCAAGGCCCAAAATATTGGCAAATAGTAGGTGAATATGGTAGTAAGAATATTCAAGATAGTGAATGTGACCAACAGGATAAAACCAAAAGTGAAATTGAATGTTTGCCCAAATTTAAGTAAGTGGATAACCAGCATGGTACAACTGGAGAAAATTTTAGAAGTGAACATCCAAATAAAAATACTTACAGCTTAAACAAAAGAGAAATATCATATAAAAAAGGTAATGATAATTTATATATGTAGGATGATAAAAACATGCAACCAAGTGAAGGAAAATACCAATCTGGGTGTGAGGAAGAGTTCTATGTTGATCCGTGTATGCAGCATAAACTCCAGCAAGGCATGCCACATAAAGAATTTATACATTCTCTCAAGATCATCCTTGTAGTAGGCACTGGAAAGGTGATGCTCATCAACGGTCCGAATACCATGCACATCAAGCTCATGCTTAGCAAGACAGTCACCAAAATATTGATTATTGCCAGCATGTTAGGGTTTATGTGAAGCCTGGTGTAGAACCCATATAGCCAGAGGAGTTTGCAAAAAATATTCACTCATGTCAATATAATGATAAAATGTATCATAACACACAAAAAAGAGGTATTAATGATGTTCATGCAAGTAATCTACATAACCAATATTATATTGGGGTCCCTTTGCAACCTCATGGCACATGTCACCCATGTGAACAACATCATGATGCACATAATATGTGTCATGAACAAAATAAAATACAAAAGGAAAGTCAGATCCAATAGCTTGGAAGCACACATGAGTAGTTGTGTCATTCCAGGCTTGTCCAAAGGAAGGATTATGAAAAGGATTGTAAGGCCCACCCCGTTTCCACCCATTCCTCGACACTTCGATGTCAGAGGATTAAGGGGTTTTGTAGTATCTGGATGATTGGTAAATCCCTAACGGAATTATACCTTAGGATATACCTATATATTATACCTTCATATCAGTACCTATCAACTAAGTGTCGCAATGATAGAGGTGATATCTCTAAGTTATTAATTGTGAAAGTGAATCTTGGATGCAGTATGTTACCCTGCGGATCATAGATCCAGCTAGACTATTAAGGTTCCATTGAGTACTTTTGTTGAAAGGATTTGATTCGAGAAGTTGAGATGTAAATGCCAAATTACTTATGTGTTAAGTCTTAAGTTTATCTTGGATTTAATTAATAGTTGATGTGATGATTCTAGTAACTCCTACGAGGAGGATGAGTAATGTTTTGATGATGTATGATATGATTATACCATAGTGATGTTTTGGTGATATTATTAGAACCCTGAACAAGGATTTGTTAGATCCTAGACTAATAGGATTATTCTGCATTTTGTTTTCCTAGATTAGGAAATTTAATCATACTTGTGATAAGAATTTTATAGGACCCGACTGTTATGGTTACCCCTTACCGATGTTGAACCATCGATTTATCTTAAATATTATGCTAAGGAAAATTGAGATACTTGGACTCATTCGATTTACTGTTATGTTATGATGGACATGTTAGACTATATATTTTGTTGACTCTGTATGTGGATCCATGATTAGTGGATTTGGATTTGATCATGGTAGACTTTATTATTATCTTCATGTTTTGAGAACCTGATGATTATCTTATGATGATGATGATAGATTATGGATGATCTTGATTTCAATTGAGCTATGAATTGAATTATGCAAATTAAATTATGAATTATATATGCAATTGAAGTATGAATTGAGTTATGCAAATTGAATTTATTTGATGTGATTATTGAATCCTATATGATTACATGCAGACAATTGAATTATGACATTTCATTCTATGTGATTGAATGTTCAATTGAATTGTGTAAGATCATTATTTGTTGTGTGATTTCATGTATGCAATTAAGTTATCAATAATGTGTGGATATTACATCTTATATGTTTATATGTGATGGTTTTCTTCCTTGAATTACTGATGCTGCATTAAGGTTTTGCAGGTGGAAGGACAATGGAAATATTTGGGGAAACCACATTGAATGCATGTGCTAATAGTAAAGCCAAGGCCCCATCTATTGAAGAGACCAGGGCCTCGTTGTGAAGTGTTTTATTTGTAACCGTAATGTGAATGTATGTGTAGGAATGTGAAGTGTTGTAATATTATGGACATACCTTAATTATGATGTTAATTATGTGAGTGTCACTTGACACTAGAGTTATATGTTAACTAAGGTATGTCATGTGGTTGTAATGTGAGACCAAGTTCTAGAAGCTTCCTCAGGGGGGAATTCAAAGCGCATCCACTTGTCATAGGACCCCAAAGTGAAGTCATATCTTACTTTTTCGTGCATACACTGAACCATGGTTTTTGGAGGGTTAAATGGGACCCTAGGGGGTGGTTTCATGCATCTTGAGGTAGCCCATTCCTTGTACCCATGGTTTAGGGGTATTTTTAGCATGGGAGAAGCTCAATATTGACTTTTTGTCCCCTCCAATAGTGCTTATTTAACCTTGAACGAAATTGCAACTTGTCTTATGGCCCTAGAAGTACTTTCAGGACCACTTTCCTTGTTTGAAGAAGTCCTTGGTCACCCACGTCAAAAGACTGCCTTTATGAGGAGAGGGGTGTGTAAGGCTTGGGGTGATGTCAACCAATGAGTAGGCTTGCTTTTTCCCCTAGGATTTTGGGAGTAGGTTTAGAGGACTTTTTAGGGGAATTTTGGAGAAGATTGTGGGGGTTTTTCACCGAATCTCTATCCTTAGAGATCACAAAAAAAATTTAGTGGAAAAAAAAAGAAGAAGGCTTGGAATTGGGAAAAGGGCTCATCTCTCCTACAATTTGCATTTTGGACTTGAGGTTGGATATGGTTTCACTCATGTTGTAGTAGATGTATGAGGTTGTGTTTTCTTTGCCTCTCCATGGTTGGTCATGGAGGAAGCTTTGTTTTTTTTTTGTATCTTTGTTGTGTTTTAGCTTCCCATGGTTGGTCATGGTGAGAGCAAGCATTTCATGTGATTTCCTTTGTAATTGAATTTGGGTTGTTTACTCTTGGATTCACTCACCCTTGGGAGGGAAGAGCAATCAAGAGGGGGTGTGGGAAATGGAGGCAACTCCATGTGTAGAGTCTCCTCCATGTGTGGGGAATGATGAAGCTTGGGTGAGTGATTTTCCCCAAGTAACCTTGCATTTAGCCCATGAGGCAATGGGCCTATAAGGAGGGAAGATTGGCCATGTGAGCCTTGTTATGAAATTGTGATATTTGGGTCCATGTGTGGCCTTGTTTATGATTATGCAATGGTTGTCTCCATGGGTTGTCCACCCACATCCCACAAAAGAAGTTCTTGGAATTTCTTAGTTTTACCTTTGAGGGAATTTGGGTTTTACAATTGTATGTTTTCTTGTGAGTGTTTGTATATGAGTGTATGTATTCCATTTGATGTGGTTTCCCCAAGCTTGGGGCTGGCCTCATGAGAGGCCTAGGATGGGAGGTGAGCATCCCATGATCTCCTTCCCATTTTTCTTGCAGGTATTGGAGCCTTGGTTCATGTAGGATGAAGCTTGATGGAGCTCATTCCCTGAATGTGTTTGAATGAAGAAACCACTCCTTGTAGTAGGAGCATACTTGTGGTTTTGGATACTGCTTTCATTCTCATTATTGGAACACTATGTAATTGTGATTTGTATGGAAAGAGAGAAAATCATGTTGATTTTATACTATCTTTCATTGTATATTTGAGTGTGTCAGTGTATTTGAAATAGGTTATGTTACTCTTGAAATGCAAAACTCATTTCCTTTTGAAGATTGAAATGTGTAAAGTGTAATGGTAAGAGAAATACTATTTTACTCCTATGAAGATGAAAGATAAATTATATTGTGTTTTTGGTTATTTCAAATAGAAGATAGTTATCAATGCATTGTAGAATTTACATGGAAATCATTGTATATATATGTTAAATGAATTGCAAACAAGATTAAGATTTCTATCTCTTCCTATTTTTACAAGCCAATTGGATAGCTTGTTATTGCATATTGATTTAGGAGCAATATATTTAGTTGAGAATTTTGATATATTCTTAACATTAAATTCATTTCAATAGATGACTACATGTTTCAAATGATAAATTGATATATCATCTTTAACATATACTAAGCACCTAAACCCAACAATCAAAAAAAATACTAACCATGTGAAAGTGTGAAGGAATCAAAATTACACTATCAAACTTAAATGAATGGGAAATATAGACCTACAGGTCTCTCGATTTTGTATGGGAAATAAATCCCATACAAAATCCTTACCACAGTCAATATAAAACAATATAATTTATCCACTCATTTCCTAAACAATAAAATATTTATTATATTTTTCACCCTCTTTACTTCCCCAAATTTGGCGCAGGGTATGGTAGCTCTTCCTTTGCATTATATTATTAAGGTTTTGCATTAGAATTTAATGCACCTGTCTAGCTTATGTCATATCTGAATTAACCCTTGGGCAGCGTGGGATATGGGCTAGATTTGTTTGAAATTGGGGTGGGATCCACATCCCTTGTCCCCTTCATCTTGCGCCAGCCTTTGTTGACTTTACTTTCCCTTAAGAGCATGCGCTATTTTTTTTTTGGAATGAATTCTTTCCTTGCTTTGAACCTAGCTTGGGTTAGGTGGGCCATGCTCCAATCTTGTTATCCCTTTTTGCATACTTTTTCCTCCTTCCCCGTTTATTAAATTCACCTCCCCACATAGACTTGCGCCAGCTTATGGGGGCTCCCTTAAGGGGCTTGATTAATGTTATGTGGTCCCCTCTCTCACGTGAACCAAGGGGGGGGATGGGAGGTAAGGCTAGTGTAGGGGGTAGGTGTTTAGTATAGGTAGTATTTTTTTAAATGCTTGTTTTTATTTATTTATTTTATTTAATAGTTTGGTTATTAAAATTTGTTCAATGTCATTAATTATATAGTATGTATATATTATTAATTAATATTTTATAGTTTATTACTTAATTAATAATTATATTAATTAATTAATATATTATAATTATTAATTAATTATATATTATATTATAATCATTGATTATATATTATTAATTAATATTTTATAATTTATTAATTAGTTAATAAATGTATTAATTAATTAATATATTATAATTATTAATTGAATTAATATATGTTTATTTAATTATGGTTATTGGTTTAATTGATTATTTATTTTTATATACAATATTTATATTGGCAATCTAATTATAATAATCTATTTGACATTATTATATATATATAGAAATTATTAATCTATATATATAAGAATATTATTTAATAAATATTCTAGGAATATTCTTGCACTCTTTGTCGATCTATATGCTTAATAGATTAACATTCGACAGATTGTTCGTAAATTTGATTAACGAAACCTTTTAATATTAAATTTCCTCTTAGTATCTTAATTAAAATAATTATGCTAATTCATCCTGTCCTGATTGAATTCTAGATGTATCTAGTAGGGTGATCTAATCATGATTGTTCATCCTAACCCCTTCGAAACTCGGTACAACTTCTCTCCCTAGAATGGATTCCTTGTTAAAACTAAATCAGCTAGTAACCCTTGGGAACCAACGATGAATAGAATTGGTTCTTCTAATTCTTTTTGAACTCTGTCATAGTCATCTATTAAACCGTATCACAAAACTTGGAAACTATTATCCTTTAAAAAAATATTTGTTGGTTATG
The DNA here is from genome assembly GCA_027943335.1 of Chamaecyparis obtusa. Classification (NCBI taxonomy): domain Eukaryota; kingdom Viridiplantae; phylum Streptophyta; class Pinopsida; order Cupressales; family Cupressaceae; genus Chamaecyparis; species Chamaecyparis obtusa. The sequence continues at coordinate 60,960 of BSBK01012895.1, read as the reverse complement.
TTTTGGCCCGAACTTTTGGGCATTACAAGGATAATATTAACAATCAGCATTACAATAATAATACACCAAATCATATTGCACAACAAACTAATACACATGAAAGTTATTATCAGTAGCATGATGTCTTCAAACTTGCGAAAATGGAAGAGTATGTGAATAAAAATGTTTAAGGTGAGCAGTGTGATAATAATATTTATAGATAGTAGGACAGATACTTATCAGTTTTTGCAAGAGGCCAGCATGAGGATAAATGTAATAGCTGTTTTAATAAACAATAGGATAGAATATATCAATTCATGCAGGGAATGGATAAAAGTGATAAAGATTATGCTCATACAAATTATAGCCATTCACGTGCCCATCACATTGATGAAATGGAACAAAGGAGCAATACAAATAATTTGGGAAACATTTGCACAAGGATTAGCATTGCACAGTACCCAGATTTGTATTCACACAGGTTTCCTATTGAGAATAGGCACTATGATAATTTCTACTCACATGATGAGCATGATATTCCTCCACCTGCGCAAAAGGAAGAATGTGAGGATGAAAACATGTGAAATCAACAAGTACAAAATAAAAACTATTCTAAATTGTATACGAATAAAAATGAGCAAAATGACAATATGCATTTTCAAAATCATATTCCCCATGGTGGCTCACATGGCCAGCAAGTTAAGATGGGAGTAGAATTTGGAGGTAAGGATCTTCATAATGTGCTAAATAAGGAAATGTATAAATAGAAATGTGATGTGCCTTATCATGCACAGGGATGACATATTAAACAATATGATTATTTAAATAATAATCATGTTCAGGGTGCTAGAGATTACATGTATCTGAGAAACCATGAGCAAAGCCAGAGTGGTACACAGTTTTTAAATGCCAACATGGATGACATAGACAATGGGATTTCATAGCATTATGAATATTATGCACATGGTATTAATAATGATAATGAACATCATTATTTGAATACACAATATCCTAGAGATACTGCACAATACAAAAATATTGATAGGTGATATTATGAAAATGGACATAATCTGCAAAATGGTAGTGCCCCTCATCATGTACATAGTCAAATTTATCCAAATGGAGACCAAAACTATACACAACAATATGGTATGGGCACAAGTCAATAGTGTACAAATCTGGGAGAGCAGAAACGTTAACAACATGGAGGATGGATGCCAAATCCAATGAATATGGCTAAGCAGCCTCACACTAGCCAATATGGTAACTTGGCAAATCAATACCAGAGAGGTAACCCTATTCCCCAAAATCAATATTTTTTAGGATAACAATAATAGAAATCTATTTGATGACATATTTCTAGAAGTTAATGAAAGATATAAACCATTGGATTTTTCAAATATAATATGTTGTCCTGACCCAATACATAATAAGTTAAAGACTGCTATCCCTAAGTTTACTGGCGATGGATCCAAATTAGCAGAACAACATGTCATTAATGTCAAAAATATTATTTATGAATTCGACATTACTTATGAGGATGTGCATATGAAAATGTTAGTACATTCACTAAAGGATAGTGTAGATGAGTGGTATAGAAATCTGCCAGATAGATCAATTACATGTTGGTAAAACTTTGTTGATCAGTTTATTGAAGAATTTGGGGATCACAGAGACCCATCCTTTGCATCTCATGAATTAACCAGCATAAGGAAAAATTTAAATGAGACAGTGAAGGAATTTAACAAAAGATTTAATAAGGTCTTGAATAAAATTCCAAAAGAAATTGCTCTGTTGATTCCTTCTTAATCACTTTTTATTTGACAGCTTTTGATGTCAAAAAAAATTATGAGATAAGGTCTCATAACCCAATAACATTACAGGAGGCTTACAAAATTGCATTAACTATTGAAAATAATAGATTAGCTATCGGGAGAGTTGATAAGAGAAATGATCCTAGGTTATTCAATCCTATAGTTCCAAAGAAGAATGAAGAAAATGATAAGATGGATGAATTGATGAATTTGATGAAAAAATTGCAATCAAATAAAAGCCATTTCCAAGAAGGAAAGAATGACAGAAGCTTCCACAGGAATGGCAGATACAGGTTGCAGGACATGCCTTATCATACAGAATGGAAAGATGGAAAGCCTTTAAAAAAGAAGATAGACACTCCAGACTCTCTTAAGAAAAATAATCATTTCATAGGGGATAAGCTTTGGTGTGACATTTTCAAAATGCCTCATCTCTAGGAAAAATGCCTTATAGAACATAAGATTCTAGAGGAGGAAAACTGTTGGATACAATTGTCTGAAGGAGATTGTTGGAATAATTATGTGTTGTCTTTGATGTCACACAAATGTCATATCAATTGTCAGCTCAGTCGGTCAGCAAAGCAGTTCCCAGTGTCTACCGAAACCTCTCGGGTGTCAAAAGAAAAGTATGGCAGAAAATAGTGTTAACTGAGCTTCCTCGGTTATCAAAGGAAAGTTAGTGTCTACCGAGTTCACTCAGTCTCCAAAGGATGTTGAATAATTCACAGTACTTACCAAGTTCTCTCGGTCACCAAAGGAAATCTTTTTCGGATTAATGTTTATCGAGCAAGGTCAGCCCAGTAAAGGATTTTGTCAATTTGAGAAATAAAGTTGGTTTATTCTAGCTGACTGTTGTAATGATTAGTAATGTTTTGTAATAATTATTAGTGCTGACTTGACAATCTGAATGGTATATATATAGAAGGTCAAGTTGTGAATTATGAGGATAAAAAATGCAAGTGAAAGAGAAGAATAGTATGAGAGAATTTTGAAGGATGATTAGATATCTGTGAAGAGCAGCAGAGATATATTTGATTAGGAAGGATCTAGTGAAGCAGAAAAGAGATCTGCAATCAGCAATTCAGTTACATCAGTATTCAGATCACTTCATTGTTAATTTCTTACCATTATAGCAATGGTTTCAAAATCTCATAACTGAGTTGGTTTAACATCCATTTTGTAAATCCTCTAACAAGGTGGCAGTTCTATTGAATTGTTTCAAGACCTCTTACAAGGCCACTCCTAGCAGGGTGATTAAATCCTCTAACAAGGTCACACCTAACAGTGTGTTTTGTAACCTTTTACCGGGTTGGCTCCTAACAGGGCATCACTTCAGAAGAGTGAAAATCAATAACTAGCTACATTGGTGGTTTTTCCCATATTGGGTTTCCACGTTAAATCTGGTGTCTCTTGTGTTCATGGTATTTTCTTTATTCATGCATGTTAATCACTGATGAATGCTCAAGAACAATTTTAATTAACACTCAATTATCGAGTTTCAACATTTCTCTGTATGTCAGCAGTAAATAATTTAATAGGACATCTAAGGGATCAGTGGTAATATTTTGTGGTTAACTAATTCACCCCCCCCCTCTTAGTTACTACATCCATATTTCCAACAATTGGTATCAGAGCTTTTGGTGCTTGCAAGAAGGGTTTTGAGGACCTAAGCTAAAGATCAGGATGTCTTACAAGAGAGAAATTCCAAGGCTTAACAGAGATAACTTTTCAGCATGGAAAGGTCTCATGAGACTTCATCTGGCTTCCATTGGTGATTTAGGATGCAAATATATTGATCAAGAATATACTATTCCTACTGGCACATTAACTGTTGAAGACATTGCAGAGAAAAAGAACCATAACACCATGATGATAGATATTGCATTAGCCCTTAGCTATGAAGAATTTGATGAGATCAAAGATTGCACAACTGCCTATGAAATGTGGAACAAGCTGAAGAAAATTTATGGTGGTGATGACAATGTGAAAAGAGCCAAAGCAGAAAGCCTAAGAGGACAATTTGATCAGATGAAGATGAAAGAAGATGAAAACATTGCAAAATATGTTGAAAGGATCAAGGTGAGTGTTAGTGCAATCAGAGATTTTGGAGGAAAAATTGATGATGAAACTGTTATAAGTAAGGTTCTTAGAACATTGCTTCCTATCTATGCAATAAGAGTATCTGCTATTCTAGAAAGAAGATGTGAACAAAATCACAATATAACTTTGGATGCCTTAGTTGGAAGATTGACAGCTTTTGAATTGGACAACTATGATAACTATGTTCCAACTTCTAAAAATATTGAATCAGCATTTGAGGCCAAACTTTCACTTAAGAAGGGCGAGAAAATCCAGTCAGAAAGTGAAGAAGAATCAGAGGAAAGTTCAGACAGTGATCTGAAGTTATTGAAGCATTACTTGCAAAGAAATATACTAGAGGCAGAGGTAAATACAAAGGTAAAACTCCCTTAATCTATTTTTCATGTGAAGAAATTGGTCATATTGTAGCTAGGTGCCCAAACAAACAAAGCAAAGATGAGAAGAAAGGTTGCAAATACAATGGCAAGAAGAATTTCAAGTCATTCAAGGATAAAGGTAAGAAAACATGTTTTTTGGCTAAGGATTCTGATGATAGTGAAGAAGAAATTATCTTCATTGCTGTAAAAGATGAATCTAATGATGATGAAGATGAGATGGCACTTATCTCTCATATAAGCAAAAATGATACATGGATTATAGACAGTGGATGCTCACATCATATGACTGGTGACAAAACTAAGTTTGAACATTTTGAAGACTATGATGGTGGTAGTGTAAGGTTTGGAAACAATGAACCTTGTTGTATAAAAGGAAGAGGATGAATTTCATTAACCAAAGAACTTATATGTGATAATGCATATTGGGTTGAAGGACTAAAACATAATCTTCTAAGTGTAGCATAGCTAATCAACAGTGGACTCAAGATTGAATTCATGAATGGCAAAGCAAGACAGCGGGATGACAAAGGAAAACTGATTGGTTTAGGCAAACTAACCAAAGGTAACCTATTTTATCTTGATCTTAGTGAATGTTCATGTTTTATTGCTCAAATTGAAGAAAGTTGTTTATGGCACAAAAAGTTATGTCATGTAAATTTTGATAATATGGTGAAAATAAGCAAATTCAAGAAAGTAAGAGGTATTCCTACTTTGAAGAAACCTGATATTGGTCTATGCAAGAATTGTCAGATTGGTAAAATGGGAAAGACTAACTTTAAAAGTAAAAACTATCAGTCTGAAAATATTTTGGATATTGTGCATACTGACCTATGTGGACCTATTGGAATTGAAAGCTATACTGGAGAAAAATTCTTTATCCTCTTTGTTGATGATTACTCTAGAATGATGACTGTTATGTATTTAAGAGAAAAGTCAGAAGCATTTGAGAAATTCAAATGGTATTTGGCAAGAGTAGAAAAGGAAATAGGAAAAAGAATGAAGTGCTTGAGATCAGACAGAGGTGGTGAATTCATCTCCCATGAATTCAATAATTTCTGCATTGAAAGAGGAATCAAAAGACATGTATCAACTCCAAGAACTCCTGAGCAGAATGGAATAGCTGAAAGGAGGAACAGATCTATCATGGATTGTGCAAGGACTCTAATGATTGAAAAGAACATTGCTATGAAATAATGGAAGGAAGCTATTAGCACTGCAGTTCATACCTTGAACTGAGTATAGTTGAGGAAAGACACATTCAAAACTCCTTATGAGTTATGGCATGGCTATAAACCCAATGTAAGTTACCTAAAAGTATTTGGTAGTAAATGTTACATCTTGAAAGAATCTAGAAAAGGAAAACTTGATGCAAAAGGTGATGAAGGAATATTTTTGGGATATTCTTGCAAAAGTAAGGCATATAAATGTCTAAATTTGTCTACTCATAAAATCATAGAAAGTGCACATGTGAAAGTAGATGAGTTTGCAGAAAAGATTGAAGAAGAAAGCAAAAGGGAACCAGAGGATTACAGAAGATTTGTTTACATTGAACCTAATACATTGCCAGACACATCTGTCAATAAGGAGACTACATCGACCAAGCCTAGTACAATAACCAAGTCACAAGAAGAAGTTCAAACCGAGTCACAAGAAATTGAGTCTTAGCCTGAAGCTACCGAGCAAATATCTACTAAGCCCGAGCAAACTGAACCTGAAGATGAAATTCAAGAAGATGAAAATGTAACTCATTCAAGAAGAAAGGAACCTGTATTGGCCAAGTATGTCAAGAAGCATCATACACCAGATCAGATTATTGGAAACAAATCAGATGTCACTATGACAAGAAGTAAACTAAAAGGTACATGTTTACTTGCTGATTTTGAACCTAAAAATGTCAAAAATGCATTGGAAAATGAAAGTTGGATTGAGGCTATGAATGAAGAAATAGAGCAAATAGAGAAAAATAAGACATGGACTCTTGTACCTAGGCCTAAAGATAAAAATGTAATTGGGACAAAATGGGTATTCATAAATAAGTTGAATGAAGATGGTCAAGTATCAAGAAACAAAGCAAGATTGGTATGTAAAGGATATTCTCAAGAAGAAGGTATAGATTATGGAGAGACTTTTGCTCCTATTGCAAGATTAGAAGGTGTAAGGACTCTACTTGCATATGCAGTACATAAAGGATTTAAGGTATATCAGATGGATATAAAATCTATATTTCTCAATGGTATTCTTGATGAAGAAGTCTACATTGAGCAACCTGAAGGTTTTATGGATGCAGACAAAAGGGATATGGTCTGCAAGTTACAAAAAGCACTGTATGGTCTGAAACAAGCCCCTAGAGCATGGTATGAAAGATTACATAACCATCTAACTCAGATTGGTTTCGAAAGAGCTAATGAAAATAGTAATTTATACATCAAAGAAGGACCAGATAACAAAATTGTTTTGGCAGAAATATTTGTGGATGATACTGTGTTTACAGGGAATGATGATCAGTGCAAAGAATTTTCAGAGAAAATGAACAAAGAATTTGAAATGTCTATGTTTGTTGAGATAAAATTCTTTGTTGGACTTCAAATTCAACAGAGAAAGAATGGTATCTACATTACTCAGTCTAAATACATCAAGGAAATACTTAAGAAGTTTGGTATGGAAGATTCAAAACTAGTTGGTACACCCATGTGTACTAGACTGAAGCTTACCAAAGATGATGATTCAAAAGAAGTAGATTAGACCTTATACAGATCAATGATTGGAAAATTACAGTATGTAGTACATACAAGGTCTGATATTGCCTTAGCAGTTGGTATAGTAGCAAGATTCTCAGCAAAACCAAGAGAAAATCACATGATGGCAATCAAAAGAATCTTGAGGTACTTAAGAGGAACTGAAGATTATGGCTTGTGGTATAAATTTGGAGGCAATCTGGACTTAAAAGTGTTTACTAATGCTGATTGGGTAGGAAACATTGATGACAAAAAGAGTACAAGTGGTGGAGCATTTTTTTCTTGGCAAAAGGTTAGTATCTTGGACCAGTAAAAAGAAAAATTGCACATCCCAATCCACAGCAGAAGCAGAATACATTGCTGCAGCAATAAACTACTCTAATATTGTTTGGTTCAAACAGTTATTACAAGGCATGAAAGTTGAGATCAAAGAACTAGTTGTTATGTTCTGTGATAATACAAGTGCAATAAATATTTCAAAGAATCCGGTAATGCATTCCAAAACCAAACACATTGCTATAAAATATCACTTCGTCAGAGAATTGGTGCAGGACAAGGAAATCAGATTGGAATATGTTCATACAAAAGAAAAAATTGCAGATATCTTCACCAAGCCACTACCTAAGGATGCATTCTTGTATCTAAGAGGTAAGTTAGGGGTCATTCCCCTATCTGAGGCTCACTAAATTGAGTTTTAGTAATGCATCAACCAGAGCAAGTTGAAGATCAGTTAGTTGATGTAGCATAGTCAAGGAATCATTGCAAATGAATCAGTACTTAAGGTACATTGGTATTCACCGGAAGTGTGTTATCTTTGGCATGTGTTGTCAAAGAGGGAGAGTTTGCTGTCATTTCATGAAATTTCTAAGAAAGAGAATTTAAAAAAAAAGAAAAGAGGGAGAGTTTTCAGTTAGAGAAAGAAGTTTGCTGACAGAGGGAGATAAGAATTAGAATGAAGCTAAGGATATGTTCCTTATTCTATGTTTGCTATGAAATTTTATTGTGCTATGACATATTATGTTTCCATCAATGCCAAAGAGGGAGATTGTTGGAATAATTATGTGTTGTCTTTGATGTCACACAAATGTCATATCAATTGTCAACTCAGTCGATCAGCAAAGTAGTTCCCAGTGTCTACCGAGCTCAGTCGGTCAGCAAAGTAGTTCCCAATGTCTACCGAGACCTCTCGAGTGTCAAAAGATAAGTATGGCAGAAAACAGTGTTAACCGAGCTTCCTTAGTTATCGAAGGAAAGATAGTGTCTACCGAGTTCACTCGGTCTCCAAAGGATGTTGAAGAATTTGCAGTACCTACCGAGTTCTCTTGGTCACCAAAGGAAATTATTTTTGGATTAATGTTTATCGAGCAAGGTCGGCCCAGTAAAGGATTTTGTCAATTTGAGAAATAAAGTTGGTTTATTCCAGCCGACTGTTGTAATGATTAGTAATGTTTTGTAATAATTATTAGTGCCGACTTGACAATCTGAATGGTATATATATATAGAAGGTCAAGTTGTGAATTATGAGGATAAAAAATGCAAGTTAAAGAGAAGAATAGTATGAGCAAATTTTGAAGGATGATTAGATATCCTTGAAGAGCAGCAGAGATATATTTGATCAGGAAGGATCTAGTGAAGCAGAACAAAGATCTGTAATCAACAATTCAGTTGCATCACTATTCAGGTCACTTCATTGTTACTTTCTTACCATTATTGCAGTGATTTCAAAATCTCCTAACTGAGTTGGTTTAACAACCATTTTGTAAATCCTCTAACAAGGTGACAGTTCTATTGAATTTTTTCAAGACCTCTTACAAGGCCACTCCTAGCAAGGTGATTAAATCCTCTAACAAGGTCACACCTAACAGTGTGTTTTGTAACCTTTTACCAGGTTGGCTCCTAACAGGGCATCACTTCAAAAGAGTGAAAATTAGTAACTAGTTACATTGGTGGTTTTTACCATATTGGGTTTCCATGTTAAATCTGGTGTCTCGTGTTCATGGTATTTTCTTTATTCATGCATGTTAATCACTGATGAATTCTTAAGAACAATTTTAATTAACACTCTCTGTAATTACCGAGTTTCAACATTTCTCTGTATGTCAGCAGTAAATAATTTAATAGGACATCTAAGGGATCAGTGGTAATATTTTATGGTTAACTGATTCACCCCCCCCTCTCAATTACTACATCCATATTTCCAACAGAAAACAAGGGATATGAAGAGAGGCCTATAATAAATGCTCTTTCATTTACACCCTTTTGGTTAGGAGATAGAAATGATTCAGACAGTGAATACATGCCAGATGAAAGCTACAGGAGGTTAGGTTACCAACAGGAACAACAAGTCTTTTCAGATAGTGATGAGAGTCCAGATACTAGGACAACAAAAGGAAAAAGAGAAACTTACACTATGGCAGCAATGGAACAGGTTCTTAGCAAGTATCGCCTAAGGAATAGGAATGTGAACTCAGGTAATGAACAAGCAGCAAGGATGTACAAAAATTTGAACAAGAATGTTGAGGTAAATAAGGTAAAGACAAATGTTACTAAAAAGAAAGTTGATCAGACGTCAAAGATAAGAAAGCCTGTGGATAAACAAAGCAGTGGTAGGGAAATTTCAAATTGTACTTCATTCATGTCTCAAGCATTATCTCAAGTAAAACTTTCTATCCCTCTAATGGAAATAGTTAAATTAACTAATTGCAGGAATGAAATGATCAAGATAATAAATGATGTTGTTAAAAAAGATTCAAAGGAACAAAAGGATAATGAAGAATTACCATTTATTTACCTAGGAACTTCTGTTAATGAAGATGCTACTAAAGTAGATCCTTTCTTTCCAACTTTGTTGATAAACAATAAATTAGTTAAAAAATGTATGTTAGACTCTGGAGTGGTGGTAAATATTATGCCTCATGGAGTGATGAAAGAACTAGGAATGAATGTGGATACTACTTATGGAAAATGCTATGCTATGGATAATAGATAGGTTCTAGTCATTGGAATAATGAAAAATGTTGAATTTAAGTTTCCTTCTTGTCCTGAAAAAGTCTTATAAAATTGATATTATTGTTGTAGAAGTACCACCTAGTTATGGAATGTTTTTATCTAGACAGTGGTCCAATTTAGTAGGTGGAAATGTTCAATTAGATCTATCTTATACTTCTATCCTAGTGAATAAAAGGGTTAAAGGATCAACAGGGAACCAAGATCTACTTACATCATTGAAGATATTGATCCAAGTCAGGTTACACACTTTTTCCATACTGACATGGATAATTTCTAGGTAAGTATTCATAAAAATGTTATTGAAAATACTAGTCCTATTGAAATATGTGCTAAGGAAAACAATGATTTCATTTGGAAGATTTTTTTTATGGATCATGTAGCAAAAGAGGTAATGGAGCAGGCATAGTCTTCATATCCCTAAATGGGAAGTCTTTTAAATATTCCTTTTTGTTAGCTTTTGAATGTACTAACAATACTGTAGAATATGAAGCACTCCTATTAGGTCTAAAAATAACAGGTAAGCATGGTATCGAGATTCTTTTTGTTTATGGTGATTCTGAATTGGTTGTATCTCAGATTAGGGATAAGTTTGTTACTAAGAATCATACTCTAAAAAGATACAAGAATGAAGTCTGGGATTCTATAGAATGTTTTGATGCTTTTTCGATAACATGGATATATGGTTCTGAGAATATTCTTGTTGATTTCATGGCTAACCTAGTAGTTAAGCATAATGATATTCCATGTGAAGATATTGCATAGGTAGAGATCAAATCAAGGCTAAAAATACTTGATAATGTTCATAATTGGAAAATCTCTGAGTATGATAGAGACATCATAAAGTTCCTTGCATGTGAAGAAAGGTACGAAGATGAGTCTATTGATTTAAATGCTTATGTTGAAACAATCGATGAAAATGATACTTTATTTGGAAAAGATGTAATTCAACTTAAAACTAATAAAATTCCTAAAGGTCTTGTTGCATTAGAAAGAATGTTTGATAATAAGGATTCTAGTAGTAGGGTTAAAATGGAAAATACTACTATAGAGGAAGTAGAAAAGATAAACTTAGGAAATGAACATACTCCTAAAGATGTTTTCATTGGTAAAAATTTAACTCCTAAAATCAAATCTGATATTCTTATTTTATTGAGTAAGTATAGACATGTATTTTCTTGGTCCTATGATGACCTTAAGGCTTATAGAGAAGACTTGTTCCAACATGAGATACCCCTAAGACCGGATGCAAAACCCTTTAGACAAAGGCAAAGACCTATCAATCCAACTTTGGATCCTAAGATGAAGGAAGAACTCATTAAGTTGAGGGATGCTGGTATCGTCAAGCTGATTAGACACTCTAATTGGGTTTCAAACTTGGTACCTGTTAGGAAGAAAAATGGAGATATCAGGCTTTGTGTGGATTTTAGAAACCTAAACATTTCTTCATTAAAGGATAACTATACATTACCAAATATGGAGGCATTATTACAAAAGGTTATAGGAAATGAATTGTTATCCATGATGGATGGGTTCTTTGGGTACAATTAGGTCAAGGTTAAAGAATAAGAATAGTACAAGACAACATTCACTACACCATGGGGTACATATGTTTATGCAAGAATTCTCTTTGGACTTAAGAATGTCGTAGCTACTTTTCAGAGAGCCATGGATGTGCCTTTTGGGAGTTTCATTGACATTATCATGGTAATATATCAGGATGACATCACAACATATTCTAAGAAGGCAGAAGATCATTGCAAGCATTTAGAGAAAATTTTCAAAAGAGCCCTTGAATATGGAGTATGCTTAAACCCGAAGAAATGTCATTTTGGGGTAACTGAGGGTAAACTTCTTGGTCACATTATTTCTAGGGAAGGAGTCAAAATAGACCTAGAAAAGATTGAAGCAATTGATAGGGTTCAGATACCTAAGAATGTTAAGGGGATTCAATCTTTCTTTGGATAAATCAACTTTGTGATAAGGTTCGTTGTGAATTTTTCAGAAATCATAAAACCTATTGCAAAGATTTTAAAGAAATATGCAATTCTAAATTGGACAGATGAGGCCTTAGAAGCATTTTCCAACATTAAGAAAGAAATCAAAGAAGCACTAGTTTTGAAATCTCCTAATTTTTCCAAACCATTTTAGTTTTTCTCCATTTCTTCTTTCCACACCATCACAACAGTCCTGTTATAGAAAAATGATGAAGAATATTCAAGCAACCAATAGCTTTCTTCAGTAAAACTTTACAATCTTCTGAGTTGAACTATGATATACATGAAAATTAGGCTTATGCATTAGTTAAATCAGTGAAATCATTCAGACCCTATCTGGTTGGAGCTAATATTATGGCATATATACCTAATGTGACAACTAAGGATATATTGAGGCAATCAGAAGTCATAGGATTCAAGAGTTTGATATTGAGGTTTAGATCACTAAGTTAATTTGAGGACAAGGATTGGCTAAACTTATGGCAGAGACAAATTTGGATGCAACCCAAGTAAACCAAGTAGATTTGGAAAGTGCAGAAATGAGCATCGAACAGTGTCCATGGTACACATACATAGTCTACTTAAAGCATATGAAGTGTCAAGAAGGTCTAAGTGATAATCAGAAAAGAACTATAAAGTTACAAGCGTCAAGATATGTACTGATTCAAGGAGACCTATATTGGGAAAATAATGATGGTATCCTCCTATTTTGTCTGGACACCTATCAGGATAAGTCAATTATTAAAGAGTTACATGATGGGGTATGAGGCAGTCACTTCTCAGCTAAGACAACAACTCATAACATATTGAAAGCCAGGTATTATTGGCCCCATATATTTAAGGATTGTTATGATTATGTTAAAAAGTATGAATCTTGTTAGAAGTTCTCTAGGAAATTGAAATACAATGATGCTTTACTCCTTATCCCTTTACAAACTAAGGAACCTTTCAAAATGTAGGGAATAGAATTTAATGGCAAAATTGCAGATGCTTCGAGTGGAGGTCTCAAATGGATATTGGTTGTGACAGATTATTTTATGAAATGGATTGAAGCTATACCTATGAGATAGGCTATAAGCAAGGTGGTCATCAAGTTTTTGACAGATAGCGTACTTACTAGATTTGGAGTACCTTGCAAGATTCTTTGTGACAACGACATGTGTTTTAGATCTAAGGAATTTTCAAAATTTTGTGAAAAATATGGCATCAATCTATCATACTCATCTCCGTATCATCCGCAAGGGAACGATCAAGCAGAATCAAGCAATAAGAATATATTAAAGATTATTAGAAGAATGTTGAGTAATAACAAAAAGGTGTGGGACTCAAAGCTAAATCTAGCTTTATGGGCAGATAGAGTAATAGTGAAAAGATCGATAGGTTTTTCTCCTTATGAGTTGGTTTATGGAAAACAAGCACGATTACCATTGAACAATCTCCTGCTAGTTTACAGGTTCATCCAGGAAGAAGAACTTGAGGTAAACTTTACGGAAGATAGGTTGAGCCAGTTATTAGAGCTAGATGAGATGAGAAGAATAGCACAAGAAAGGAGTCTTCATGAACAATGACAGATTAAGACCCTTCATGACAAAAGAGAATCAAAGAGGCCTTTTAGAGAAGGTGATTTGGTACTAAAATGGAATTCAAAAGACCAAGACAAAGGAAAACATGGTAAGTTCGAGGCATTACGACTAGGACCTTACATGGTCATCTCAAAAGGAGGTGAGAATTCATATTATCTACATGATACTGATGAAGTCATTTAGGAGTTCCCAACTCATGTTTAGTATTTGAAGCCATTTTTCTCTTAAAAAAGGAAGTATTCTCTAACTTGTATGTTATTGTTTTTGTTTTATTTTATTTAAACCTCATGTTTATTTTCTCATTACATGGTCTACTTTTCCAAAGATGACTAGGATCTCGCTGCATCTAGGCATGAATGCACATCACCAATAAGAGACACTATTGACACTAAAAATTTTAGGTTCTAAAAGAATGAAACATTAGGGAAGTATAGTATACATTTTTCATATTTTATATAATTTCCCTATGTTAAAAAAATAAAATGATAAAAAGGCATGTATGTTTGTCACTTTTCTATTTTCATGTATTAGGTTGTTAATTATTTTATTTGAATTTATTTAATGTATATTCATTTTGAAATAAATAATTATTCTAAAAAATGATGAATAAAATAAATTAAGTGAAAAAAAGGTGGCGAGAGGGATTTGAACCCTCAACCTCTCAAGCCAAACTTTTTTCCTACCTATCTACCCTCCTACCCCCTAACTAGTTAGTCTATTTGTTTTCTTTGAGAGAATTAGGATGAGAAACTAATTTATTTATGTTTTCATGTACAGGTATTATTTATCCTTTCTTTAATCACTTTTCAAATCAATGTGAAGTATTATTTGTCCTTATATTTTTCATTTTCCAATTTTAGAAAAAAGAAAGGGAAGAGGGAGTTGAACACTCAACCTCTCGACCCATCCTTTTCCCTACCTAACTACCGAACTCTACCCCTACCAATTACTCTGTGTTATTCCTTGAGAGTGTAGATGTAAATAACGGTATAAGTTAAAGATAATCTATTTCCTTTTTGAAATAAATTATTAAGGGAATGAATATTTTGTGTGTGTGATAGAAATTTTATATTTCATGAAATTATTGTGGTTACCAATATAGTCGTTTTTAATCTTAATTTATATTTTACTCCTAAAAACCCTAAAGTGAAAAAATATGATAAAGTAAATAGTGTATGTGATAAAGATTATTATGTTTTAGGGTTGTGAAATAGTTTTGATTTTAGTTTTAGTTTTCATATACCTAATTGTGATTATTTAATTTTACCTTCTTGTAATTTTATTTTAAAATTTTAAAATTTTAACTTGTAGTGTAAAAGGGCTTAAATGATTATGCACTACTATTAAAATTTATTTGTAAATAATAATTGATTTCTCACCTTTATTTTAGGGTTTGTGTTTTTAAATATTTTATTTCTAAAAACCCTTAAATTTGTTTTATTAGATGGTTTTACATTAAAAGTATTATTAATATTAGGGTTGTTATTGAATTTGCACTTACCCTATGTCAAAATTATGATATCGTGAATTTAGGGTAAATGCCCCCTTTTTAAGGGTGAATTGTAAAATTGTTTACCCTAATGTTTTTAATATTTCTATGTTACATTGCATTATATTTGTAGATATATTTTAAAAATAAATATAAATGCATTATGTATTATCTTGAAATTAAAAGTAAAATTCTAAACATAATGTCATATTTGATTTAATGTTTTAAGTATTGTCTTATTAATGTGATTTCTTATGTTTTTGATAATTAATATGGGTAACATATAATTAATTTTTAATTTTTATTTTCCACTTTATTTATCAAATGCATGTATAAAGTATGGAATGAATTTATTTTCAATTAATTATTAATTAATAAATAAATAATATTGGTTTTTATGAAAACCTAATATATTATGAATGTAATGATTTTGATTTTAGGTTTTCAGACTATGTAATGTTAGGTGTTTTTGTGCAGGAAACTAAACGTTGGGTTATTATGCATGGAACACCTAAAGTCCAATAAATCAAGTTAATTGTATGGGAAATATTTCCCTAAGAACCATTATTATGGTTTATTTTATATTTTATAGGGTTAGTTGCTAGGATTAGGTCCTATGAAAGGGCATGTCCTTTCACAGAGAACCATTCGGAGATATATTTATATTAATTCTATTTGTAAACAATAGACATCAACACATCACGACAAAAATTGGAAAACTCTCCCAAATTATAGATTTGAACCTAATGTCCAAATTTTCAAGTGCAAATGACAGATAAGTGTTTATGCTTTGAGGTTATATAGTTTCTTATTTTTTAATTAGTTTATTAGATTACTTTGTGAAGTAGGGTATCCTGCTATATTTTTTCTTTGATTCATTTATTTATGGTTAATTTGTACAATTTGAGGAGCAATTGCAAGGTCTATGAACCTGTTGTTGTTCCTTTTGGGGTCTTAATCTGGGTTAAAATCGATAGGACTAATTGTATAAATTATTTTGAATTCATGATTTAACGGAAGCCTGTAGGGTGATGGTCTCTCTTTATAGGAGCGAGTTACCTTAAAACTATCTTTGAATATACGTATGATTGAATGTAATTGACTCTATTCTCAATTTGGCATCAGGTAGTGATCTCATTTCATTTGTAATTGATATTTGGTTCCTTTTGTACTTTACATATTATATATGTTATCTTCTCATAAAGCATTCACTTAGGTTTTAATAATACTTTTAAGCTTTAGTTTAGATTTCAATCTATTTAACAATTAGGAGATTAGGTTATTTTCCTCCAAGGATTGTTAACCCCTTTGGAAGGAATTGCTTTTGTCTGTGCACGCATTTGTGCAATTTGAAAATACTTTTGGATTTAGGCCTACTAGCCTTGGCTTGATCGAGTCAAAATTGCAGAGGCACTTGTTTGTGCCTGGCAGTTGGCCTCAAAATGGTCCAACATTTTTGAGCACCAATAGTACCATCACCTAATCACCCACTTCAAACTGAAGTTCTTTCCTCCTTGTATCAACTCTATCCTTCACCTTTTGATTTGCTTCAACCAATGTCTTTCTAACCTGCTCATGGACTTCTTGCATGGATTGGGAAAAATCCTTAGCATTTCCACTCACTCCACCTTGAGTACCAATTTCTCTTAACATACACACACCTCTTCGCTGTATGCCATACACCACTTAAAATGGACTCTTTCCATTAGACCTGTTTATACTATCATTATAAGCAAATTCAGCTTGTGGTAATACTTGGTCCCACACTTTTCCATACTCCTTGGTAAGACACCTTAAGAGATTTCCCAACACCCTATTGATAACCTATGTTTGGCCATCCCTTTGAGGATGATAGGCTGACCCAAAAGCAAGGTTGGTGCCTAATCTCTTCCACAATGTTTTCCAAAAGTTTCCCATGAATTTGATATCTCTATCTAAGACTATGCTGATTAGTAGACCATGAATCCTTACCACTTCCTTAAAGAATAAATGTGTTATGTAGACGGAAATATGTGTGGTCTTGCATGGTATGAAATGGCTCATTTTTCTAAATCTTTCTACCACCACATAGATGCTATCAAAACCAGTAGTTGTCCTTGGCAAACCAACTATAAATTCCGTACTTAGACACTCCCATGGCCTCTTAGGGATTGGTAAAGGATGGTATAACCCTACATTGGAAGATGCACCTTTAGCCTTTTGACAAACCATACATTTCTCTACATATCTCCTCACATCCCTTGGAATTTTGGGCCAATAGTAGAACCTTACACACTAGGTCCAAAGTCTTATTCAAGCCAAAGTGTCCACTAAGGCTGCCATTATATTTTTCTTTTATAAGGTTCTCCCTCATAGAACCTCTAGGTACACATAACTGATTTCACTTGAATAACAATCCATTTTGTAAAGTGTAATAAAAAAACTCACTATGAAAGTGATTCTCAAAGTATTCACATACCTTGTAGGCCTTGGAGAAATCTTCATCCTCCTTGTAGAGTCCTTTGCATCCTTCTATGCCAATGCTTTGGAGCTCAATTTCTTGGACTGTCAGAAAACTTCTACTTAAGACATCAACTAACTTTTTGTTTAGACCCTTCTTGTGCTTGATAGTGAAGGTATAGGCTTGGAGGAATTCCATCCACTTGATGTGCCTATGACTTAGCTTATCTTGACTGTTGATGTAACTCAATGCTTGGTTATCCATATAAACTACAAACTCCTTAGGAAATAGGTAGTGCCTCCAGTTTTTAAGTGGTTAAGCCAATGCATATAACTCAAAATCATATGAGGAATACCTTTATTTAGCCTCATTTAGTCTTTCACTAAAGAATGCAACCGGTCTCCCTTCTTGATTCAAGACTGCTCCCACTGCTATATTGCTTGCATCACATTCAATAATGAACAACTTGTCAAAGCTTGGTAACACCAAAATAGGCTTAGTTTCTACTCTTTCCTTCAACTTCTCAAACCCTTCTTGAGCTTCCTTGGTCCACACAAACTTTGTTTTAACTCCACCTTTGATAGTATTAAGCATAGGTGCACGTATCTCATTAAATCCTCTTATGAACTTCCTATAGAACTGAGCTAATCCATGAAAGCTCCTTACTCGTGTCCCTATTTTAGGAGTAGGCCAACTTACTATGGCTTCCACCTTTCTTGGATCCATCTTGAGGTCACCTTTTAGACACCACAAATCCTAGGTACACTAGTTCTTGTTTGAGGAACTCACTCTTTTCTAGGTTGATGGCTAACTTTTCTTCATGTAATATCCTTAGGACAACTTCTAAATGCTGCATCTGCTCTTCCTTGGTCTTGCTAAAGATGAGGATGTCATCTAGGTACACCACAACAAACCTACCTATATAGTCTGTTAGGACTTCATTCATTAACCTCATAAAGGTTCTAGTTGCATTTGTAAGTCCAAAGGGCATAACTAACCATTTATAAAGACCCTCATTGGTTTTAAAGGATGAATTCCACTCATCCCCTTCCTTCATTCTAATTTGATGATACCCACTCTTAAGGTCAATCTTTGTAAAGTATTGAGACCCCCCAAGACAATCCATAAGGTCTTCTATTCTAGGGATAGGAAACCTATATCTAATGGTGATCCCATTGATTTCCCTAGAATCAGTACATAATATCCACTTACCTCCTTTCTTTGGTGCCAAAAAAATAGGAATAAAACAAGGACTAATGATTTTCCTTATCAGCCCTTAATCAAGAAGTTCTTGAATCTACCTTGCTATCTCCTTGTTTTGCTCCAGAGTCACTTTGCATGTTTCCTTGTTAGGTAAGGATGCTCCGGGTACAAAGTCAAGTTGATGACTAACTTCTCTTTGAGGAGGGAGAGTAGCTAGTGTCCCATCACTTATGATGTCTTTAAATTGATTCAAAAGCTATTGTACTTCTTTAGGCAATGTAGTATGGAGTACTTTGGTCTCCTCCTTGGGTTTCAAGACTATAGCTAGTCCCACTCCTTCTTCATTGAGTTGATGAAAGAACTCCTTCCCACTCATCACAAGTACATTAGAATCAACTAAATTGCAGCTCCTTCATCCACAAGTGACTAAATGTTATAAGTCACTCCATCCTTCTTGACGTTATACACATTTATTTTCACATGATAAACAACATCCTGGTCATATTACCATGGCATTCCTAGTAACAAATGGAAAGCATCCATTGGTAGGATGTCACATAGCATCTTATCTTGGTAGCCACCAATCATGAATTATACCCATGCTTTTTCATTCCCAAGAACATTCTGGCCCTTATTCAACCAAGTCACTTTGTAAGGGTGAGTATGAGGTATCCTCTCAAGTTTGAGCTTTTGCACTACCTCCTCTGATATTATATTATCAGTAGAAACTGAATCAATGATGACTTTTCAATCCTTGCCAAGGATTTTACACTTGATCCTAAAAAGAGCCCTCCTATGTTTAGGTTCTTCTTTCACAGGTTCCTTGAGTAGAACTCTCCTAAACATGAGATTCTCTCCATGTTCTGAATCCAAGTTCACTTCAGGTAACTATTATACAATGAGTTTGCACCCTTAGTTCAAGCTCTCATAGTCTTGATAACTCAACTGAGATGAGACCTCCAGGTTCTAGGCTGGTTCCTCTTGGATAATCACCCTAATTTGATTCTTAACTGAAAATGTAAATCTTTGAGGGAAAGGGTTAGAAAGACTGCATGAAAAGGAAATGACTGAAAGCAAATCTATCCTACTAGGTGATGCATCAAAAAGATGGTATGAATTGCAGTATAAAGGATGAAACCAGTAGATGATCCTAGGTCTAGGAGATTACAACTCAATGAATAGGCTTGCATAAATATTTTATAGAGGGGTCTGCAGTAAATGAATACTTATGCAGGGAAAAGGAATTTCTCAAGGCAATAGTACTCCTAAAGAGTTAGACACAGACTATAACCTGCAGACAAACATTCATCTCTACAATTGGGTATAGGAATGAGATAGATTGCCAGGGGTGAAAGTATACCCACAAAAGCATTTGAATCAGATCATTCACAAGCATACACATGAATTGCAGAAAGAAAGAGGAATAAAAAAAAAACCTAAATGTTACTGAACATGCATATACTGAATTCAATAAGAGATAATCCACATAAGAAAGCATAAGGATAGGAGAATGTCAAAAGATGCTTTGTAATATCTGAATAATCAATAAGAATTACAACTGTAGAAAGCCAAAGGGGCAAAAATGCCACAAATTGCTCTCTGAGAAAGAAACTTTCTTTTTACAATTGTTGGATTCTGAGCTCAAAAGCTCCAAAAAAAGAATATATACATCCCTCCATTGCATGCAGGCAGGAGTAAAAAATCTAACTAGGGTTATAGATTTTACAATACAATAATCAAACCCTAGTAGTCAAGACAAGACTGATCATAAATATTGCTCTGCAATACCATGGCCGATCAGATCTCTTGTTTTCATGCCCATCCCTGTACTACATCGCCTGTAGACAAACAACCTAGACTCATCATTTTTCTTGTACAAAAGTCTCAACATGAATGCTAACTGGTACCCCCACAAAATCCATGGCACCATCGACCAAATCATCCATCATCATGCTCACAACTAGAAAATGTCCTCAGAAATCAATTATGAGCTACCCCGCTGCTTTGCACATGTCCTCTACAGAAGAAAGCCCATGAAAAATGGTTGCACCACTTTGAAAATGTCATTGGTCACATGATCACATGAGCCCAAAAGTCCTCATGTGATCATGTTGTTAGCACGTGCCAAAAAATTTCATGGCTCTAGCTCTCTTCCCCTAGTCTCTGCAATGTTTTTCATGTTTCCGGCTAAACCCTTGGCAAAATTTTTTTAAAAATCTAGCCGCTGGGTCCTTAAATTTAAAATTGCCCTGGCCCTGTTCTATTTTCACGTTACCTTTTCGCGGGTCACTTAAAACCTTATTTTCTACATGTGCCTTTTTAAAATGACCAACTTTATGTCTCATGGTTAGGTTTCATGTGTCAGTGGGTCCCCTTTAAATATTTCCTAAGTCACTGGTTAATCTTTCCTAAGTTCCCAGTGCCCAGTGGTTTTAATTTTTCCTAAGTCCTGAGCTTTAATACTTCCTAATGTTTCAGCTTTGTATTTTCTTGGGCCTAGCTCGCTGACACCATCTCAATCTAACGGTCGACGTATCTTCTCATGTGATGTGTCAGAGGCTTGCGAACATGCACCCGCCATTGATTCTTTTGTGTGACGTAACCTTTTCTTTCAGTAGGTCCACTGCCATGTTGGCACAGTTGGCATTCTCTCATTGGTTAGTGTGTTGCTGAGAGGGATCCTATCAGTGGGACCTAGTTTTCTGATGTGTCAGTGGGTCCTGATCCTGTCAGTTAATTGATGAATGGCGTATAATCTTATGGGTTTTTTCAGAGGCTTAAGATCATGCACCATCCATTGATTTCATTTCTTGTCAGTAGGTTGTTAGAGATGGGAGGAGATTCTTTGTCAACAGTTGGCATGTAAGTGCATAGAATCTTTTGAGCCTTTTAGATCTTGCGACAGCTGTCTGATCTTCTAGGCAGCTTAATGTTCTTAGTGGGGCCATTTTCCAGGTGGTGCAAGATTGTTCAAATTTTATTGGTCGATGTGGATGATGCCGTAGGTGGGTTCATTGTTAGAGGGATCAATGATGAGGACATGATCTACAGTTGGCGTAAGTTCTCATGAGTTTTGTCAGAGCTATGAGATCTTACGCCTGCCATCCGATTATAAGGATTATAGAAGGTGGGTCCTATGTTAGTGTGACTGAGCATGAGCCATGAATAAGGTAACAACATGTGGCATAAAGTGGGTCTAGGTGGGGTCTAAGGTTTAGCGGTCTAGATAAATAGGGTTAGCGGCCCAAAAAGTTTCAATGGGTTTCGCTCGTTTGTGAAGAAAAGTGGCGGAGCTCCAAGTTGACTGGTGATTCAGCGAACAAGCATTCATGTAACCGCTAAACTAAATGGCGGAGAGATAAAGTTTTCTATGAACTAGAAAAGGTCTTCGGTTGCCAGTTCACTAAATGTGACTGGGGCCCTTTTAAGAGATAAGTCATAAGACCGTGAAAAAGAGAGATCCGACGGTCATGACTTAAAGTTGATTGAGATTCAAATTTTGACTACCGATTTACTGCAGGTGCCATAAAGTAGCTGTTTGAATTCAAATTTGAATTTGCAAAGGGTTTCCAATGACAGGAAGTACCAGAATTTATGGTTTTAATAGCTGATTTTGATTGGTTTAGTGGTAGTTGGTGTTGTAGTGTGGTCCAAGATGTTGTTTGATCGTCTGCAAGGGTCTGTGCTATGCGATTTTGTGCTCAAGGCATGCTGTAGGGTTGACATTTTGAGTGTTTTTGTGGTTATCAGTACCTTCCCAAAGAATTTTTCATGATTGCAGATCATTCCAGGATTTTCTTTCTCCTAGTTGCTTGGGTTTCCACCCCTGTAATAACTTTAGGACCATTTCCAGTTGGTTGGGTGGTTGAAACCCTAACCCTAAGTCATTCATAGCTTGTTGCATTCTCTTTGAGAATTCCAAGATGACTAGGGAGTAAAAGTTTTAGAATTTTGACTGAGTAGGGGTTCCAAAACTTTCTTTGGTCCCACGCTAGTTGTCCGTGGTGTTTTAATGATAGAGTAGTTGGATTTTGTATCTTTTCCTATCCTTGTGTTGTTCTGACTATGTATTGATTCTGAATGTATTAATGAGAATGTTATTGAGTTCTAATCTTGTATTTGTGTATGTCTTCTTGTTTCAGTTCTAAGCTAATATATGTTAGTGTCACAATGTGTATTAGCATATGGTAAACAAAGAGTATTGTGATGTCATCTCTGAGTTCCTAACAAAGTTAGGATTAAAGTCTTTTAGGTGGGTTCAGTGAGTTTGCAACCAAGCAAGAATCTGATGTCCTTGTGTCTGAGGGAGAGGGGTAATAGGAAAAGCACTTACCCTAGATTTAATTATGTTTGAATTAAGGTATTCAACTGATGTATGTAATTGGGTGACTCTTTGCCCTAGGTTAAGGAACTGGTCCATCCTCTAGAGGCATTTCATTGTTGTCAACCATACACACAAACATTCAAATGATAAAATATTAAAGCAGTTAGTAAAGAGTATATAGTTGTATATCTTTTAGTGATTCCTTTCAAGAAGTGAATCAAGAGTACACCCACCTGAGCAATAAGGCTCAAAGTGTAGGAGGATCTCTCTTGATCCTTGTTAATTGGCCCTCTTCCTTGTAGACTTTGGAGTGGTGATAGAGTCAAAGTTATATTAAAGTTATCCATCAAAGTATAAATCTACTAGTTGAAGATCAAAGGGAACTCCCAACAAAATGGTGACTCTGCTGGGGAGAGTCTAGAGAAAAGGTTGTTAAGTGCACTCTTGTTTTCCTATTTTATTTCAAGTAAAGATTTCCCATCTAGGCGGTTGGTGTCTCAAAAGGTAAGAACCAATGCTATATATTGTAAATCATGGACAAGAGGAGGAATACTAGGTTCTTTGTCAGAAAGAATTCGAAGGTCACTCTGGAGAAATTGCCTAGATAGGAGAAGAAGAGTTGAATTAGAAGGAATGGTGAGTCTACTAGTGCTCCCATGAGAGAAAAAATAAATACTAGAGGTAGAGCACCACATGTTTCCTCAAGTGAGGATGGTTCATAGGACAAAGTTTCTAGATCAAATGGTGGTCGCTCTGAAGATAGATTTTATGATACCCCAGAGGCTGTATTTTAGGACAAAGGTCCATTTCCTACAGGTCAAGATGAACAAGCTAGAGAGATGGGTTTGGAGATTGATTTAGATCTTGATTAGGACAATTTCAGAGGAGAACCCATGAGACCAAGGCAAGTGCAGTTCCCATATCAAAATCTTTCTGATATGGATGTGTCATCAGGTTCTAATGACATTATATTAGATCCTAATGATTTAAATGCATTAAGGTTGCAGTTGGCAGAGTAGGATGCCATACATAAGAGGTTACAAGAGGAGAGAGAGGTTGAAAAGGTGAATGCTCTGATAGAAAGATAGTCTCTCCTTAGAAAGATTAATGAAATGAAGGAGAGAAACAAGATGCTTACTTCTGCTCCTAAAACTTTGTAGCATGATGTCTTTGGTGATCTTGATGCCTTGAGGAGTGAGCAAGAGTGCTTACTGCAAGATCATGAATTTGATAAGGAGGGCCCTGTGGTTAGACAAGTGCAAAGTTATGTTCCTTTGCCTAGAGATAAAGATGGGCATGAGATCACTAGGCCTCATGTTGCTACTGGTGAGAAAGGAAAGAAAAAGATGGTGGGACATCAAAAAAGTAAATCATTGACAATACCTGAGGTCCCACCACCCAATTCAAATAAGGACATAGAAATGGAGGGAAGAAGAAAAGAAGATGAGGACCTTGCAAGAGAATTAGAGAAGGCTGACATTGAAGCTTCCATTGTAGAAAAAAGAAGAAAGATCTAGTTCTTGAAGGCTTCATCAGCTAATGGTCTTGGCCCATCTGCTATTGAACTAGGTATGCCATCTATGACTACTACTATTCCACTTAGTAATGCTGCTAGTTCATTTCCTTCTTCATCTGCTAGGATAGGTGCTGATCCTAGGCAGCAGTCAAATGCACAAATAAATGTAAATGCTAATGTTGATCCTAGGGTTAACACTAGTTCAAGTTTCCAAAGAAGACCTATGCAATTAGAAGGCTATAGGCAAATTAGTTTTGATGGAATTCCTAGTTACCCGAATGCTTTTCCAAATGATATTAGAGATAAGGTACCTAATTTTTCTGGTAATAATGCTATTAGCTATGAGGAGCATCTTAGGTTATTTGTTGATATGCTTAATGATTATAAGGTAGAGCATGAGGATGTAGTCATGAAATTATTTGTTCAATCTATAATGGAGGATGCTAGAGATTGGTTTAAGAGACTTCTTGACAAATGTATTGATACTTGGGATTCTTTTGAGAGATGTTTTAAAGAGCAGTATGGTGATAGGCCTAATGCTAGTTTCATGTTGAATGAATTCAATACCATAAGGAAAAATCAGATTGAGACTATAGCTGAATTCAACATGAGATTTCAGAAATGTATGCATAAGTTGTTCCAAGTCATGCGGTTAGATGATAATGTCTGTCTGACCACATATTTCAATGCATTTGATGGAAAAATGGGATATTTGTTGAGGGACAAAGAACCAAGAACTCTTAGGGATGCTTTTAGGATTGCTGTCAATATTGAGAACAATATGAAAATATCAGTCAAAT
The DNA here is from genome assembly GCA_027943335.1 of Chamaecyparis obtusa. Taxonomy (NCBI): domain Eukaryota; kingdom Viridiplantae; phylum Streptophyta; class Pinopsida; order Cupressales; family Cupressaceae; genus Chamaecyparis; species Chamaecyparis obtusa. The sequence goes on along the minus strand of BSBK01012895.1, from coordinate 35,597 downwards.
TGGGTGGAAAGAGAGATGACCCAAAGTTGTTTGGGGATAAGAAATACAAAAAGGAAAATGATAAGAATGTTGGAGCTAGGAGGCAAGAGGAAGATAAATTGGATAAGGTTCTTAATGCATTGAAGGATTTGAAGGCACCTACAAATAGGAACATCAGTGCTCCTACCAATGAGAGGCCTTAGTTCAACAACAAATTCAATAAGCATAATAGATTGTAGAACTACCCCTACAACACCCAATGGAAGGATGGAAAGCCTATTGTCCCTACTGTAAGAGGAAACAATGATAGAGGTGTCCCTGACCCTCTACAAAAGGCTTCAATAAATGTCATGGAGGACATACCTTGGTGTGTTGCATGCCAGTCCCCTCATTCTACAGAGCATTGTGTGGCTGCACATTTTATGGCTGCAAATCAAGATTGTGGCAATGAGGAGATAGATCACGAAGAAGATCAAGATGATGTTGGATGCAACATGGCTTCTTCATATCTAGGATATGAAGAAGATTCTGATTTTGATGAAGAGGCAGATGTAAATGTAAAGAGACACAATCAGGCCCTTTTTCATCAAGAATTTTTTTTTGATAGTGAAGACATTGATAGGAAGACATGTAACATGAACTCTTCTTCTGAGCCAGTAAATTTGAGAAGACCTTCTAGAGAAGAGATGGGTAGGATTACTATAGAAATGATTGCCCAAGTGCAAACCAGAGGCATGGTGGTAAGGAATATAAATGATAAAGCTGCAGGAATGTTTATAAAGAGTACCAACTCCGGAGAGACTAATGAGAACAAATCAAAAGGTGATCACATGGTAAAATTTAGAAATGTAAAAGGTAAGAATTGTGAGCCTAAGGGAGTTGGAATTGAAAATATTTCTAGTGAGATTGAGAGGCTAGTTAACACAATGGCTAAGATTGAAAAAATGAGGGTGGCCAATACACCTAATGTGTCAGATAAGCAAAAGGATATTAAGGCAGTGCAGATTGAGATTCCTTCTTCTACTCCTATTGATATGTTATCTATATTGTCCCAAATTACAGTTAAGGTTCCATTGTCAGAATTGTTAAGGATCCCTGAAGACAAAGATAGAGCTATTGCATGGGTAGGTAATGTTCATATAAATGATGTTGCATGCAATGGATCTCAGGATAAGGCTTTGAAAGGTTTTGTTGCTCAGGGAATTGTGTCTCAAATTCCTTAAATATACTTGGATAGTTCTGTCAATGCCAGCCTTGAAAATATTGATCCATTCTTTTTAAGTGTTCTTGTGAATGGAATGAAGTTGAGAAATTGTATGATTGATAGTGGTGCCTCTAATACTGTCATGCCTTTCAGAATCATGGAGAAGTTGGGCCTTAAAGTTGATACAGTGCAAGGTAGATGTTGTGCAATGGATCAGAGGGAGGTACCAGTTATTGGGACTATCAATGCAATGCCATATAGGCTGGCAACATATCCAGAGAAAGAGTTAAAAATGAGTGTTTTGGTGGTGGACATTCCTCCTCATTATGGGATGCTGCTATCTAGAAGGTGGAGTGCTGCCATGGGTGGAAGTTTACAGTGTGATCTGTCTTATGCCACTTTCAAGATTGAATGAGAGCCAAGAGTATGCCACATGATTGAGAGAAATATTGATAATGAAACTACATATTTTGTGGATACTGATATTAATTCTTTTAGGGCAGAGATCCCTGTATTTGAAGAGGAACCTATTTTGTCACCTATCTCTATTAAGGTAAGTGCTAATTCTGTGAAGGGTGATTTGTGGGTAATGTACTTTGATGGTGCAAATTGCAAAGATGGTGTAGGAGCAGGTATTTTACTTATTTCTCTTGATGGAAATACCCACAAATTTTCTTTCACATTGAATTTCTTTTGTACCAACAATATAGTAGAATATGAGGCTTTTTTGTTAGGATTGAGGTTGGCACAAAAGCATGGTATTAAGTGTTTAAGTGTTGTTGGTGATTCTGAGTTGGTGGTGTCCCAAGTCAGGTCAATATATGCTTCCAAGAACAAGAGGTTGAAACAATATAGGAATGCAGTTTGGGATTTGATTGAACATTTTGATGCCTTCAATATTGAGTGGAAGGATAGGAGTAACACTAAGATGGCTGACTTGTTAGCCAATATTGTAATCAATCCCAATGATATTACATTTTTTGGTATCTCTAAAATTGAAATTCGGGCTAGGCCTAGCATACCAGATAATATTGAGAATTGGCAAGTTTTTGATGATGATAATGATATCTTGAAGTTTATGGGTTGTGAGGATTAGTATCATGGTCAAGAATCTGATTGTTCAGCCTTGGTTGAGTCAGTAGAAGGAAGGGAGGTTGTCTTTGGCAATGAGGTTATTCAACTTAGAACTAACAAGGTGCCCAAGGGGCTTGTTGTTTTGGAGACTATCTTTGATAACTAGGATAGAGTTCAAAAGAATATCAAAAGAGAAGATCATGCTGATCTAGAGGAGATAAATATTGGAACACATGAGGCACCTAAGAAGGTATACATTGGTAGAGATATATCTCAAAAGGTAAAGAAATCTTTGATCGAATTATTGAGAAAATTCAGGCATGTTTTTGCAAGGTCATATGATGACCTAAAGGTTTATAGAGAAGATTTTTTTCAGCATATTATTCCATTGAAAGAAGATGCTAAACCTTTTCGGCAAAAACAAAGGCCTATTAATCCCACTTTGGCACCCAAGATGCAAGAAGAGTTAATGAAGCTGAGAGATGCTGGAATTATCAAGCCTATAAGGCATTCTTCTTGGGTGTCAAACCTTGTTCATGTGAGAAAAAAGAGTGGTGACATTAGGCTTTGTGTGGACTTCAGGAATCTGAACATCAGCTCATTAAAGGATAATTATTGTCTGCCCAATATGGAGGCTATGTTGCAGAGAGTAACTGAATCAGAATTGATGTCTATGATGGATGGTTTCTCTGGCTACAATCAGGTCATTGTCAAGGAATCATAGCAATTCTAGACAACTTTCACAACACCTTGGGGGACATATGTTTATGTGAGAATGCCTTTTGGCCTCACAAATGTTGGTGCTACTTTTCAGAGGGCAATGGATGTTGCCTTTTCAAATTTCATAAATGATTTCCTTGTTGTATATCAAGATGATCTAACTGCCTATTCTAAGGAGGAAGAAGACCATTGCACTCATTTAGAAAGAATATTTGTGAGGGCCTTGGAATTTGGCATTTTTTTGAACCCAAGAAAATGTGCTTTTGGTGTCATTGAAGGTAGGTTTCTTGGCCACTTAGTTGGGAAGCAAGGAGTGAGAATTGACCCTGAGAGGCTAGCAGCCATTGATAAAATTCAGAGACCAAAGAATGTTAAAGGAATTCAATCCTTCTTTGGTCAGGTCAATTTCTTAAGGAGGTTTGTGACAAATTTTGCAAAGGTTACTAGACCTATTTCTAAGATGTTGAAGAAGGGATCTACAATCAATTGGGAGGGTGAGCCTAATGAGGCTTTCAAAAATATCAAGCAGGCTATCAAAGATGCACCAGTGCTTAAGGCACCTGATTATAATGTCCCAATGCATATCTTTTCCTTTGCATCTCTTCACACTATTGCTACAGTTTTGTTACAAAAGAATAAGGATGGTTTTGAGTAGCCTATTGCATTTTTCAGTAAATCTTTGTAGGCTGCAGAATCGAAGTATGACATAAATAAAAAATAGGCTTATGCACCTATGAAGGCAATCAAGGCTTTTAGGTGTTACTTAATGGGGGCAGTTGTGATTGCTTTTGTGCCAAGTGCAGTTGTGAAGGATATTTTCTCACAGCAAGAGGTGTCTGGAAGAAGATGGAGATGGATCAATAGGATCCAAGAATTCAATGTTGAGGTCCAGATTACTAAGTTGGTTAGAGGACAAGGATTGGCAAAACTAATGGCCCAATCCAATCTTGATGCAAATCAAGTAAATCATTCTGAAATTAATTACACATGTGATATGGATGATTGTATCTGGTATCAGGATATCATCTATTACTTGAGAAACATGAGATGTCCAGATAACATGAATGATAATTAGTAAAGGACATTAAAATTATAGGCCATCAAGTATGTAATTGTGAAATGTAAATTGTATAGAAAGAATTTGGATTGCATACTTTTGAAATGTGCAGATGAAGATCAGGCTAATAAGTTGTTGAAAGCAATGCATGAGGGAGTTTGTGGTGGGCATTATATGGGTAAAACAACTAATCATAAGATCTTGAGAGTAAGATTCTGGTGGCCCACAATCTTCAAGGATGCAGAATAGTTGGTGAGGAGGTGTGATGCTTGTCAAAGGTTCTCTGGTAAGCTTAAATTTTTAGGAAATGTGCCATTAAAACCAGTAGAATTTTAGGCTCCTTTCCAACAATGGGGAATTGATTTCATAGGGGAGATACCAAACAAGTCAAGTGGAGGACACTCATGGATCTTAGTTGCCATTGATTACTTTACAAAGTGGGTAGAAGCTATACCTACAAGAAATGCAACTAGTAAGGTGGTAATTGATTTTATGATGAATAATATTGTTACAAGGTTTGGGTGCCCTGAGAGAATAGTAAGTGATAATGCCATGTGCTTTAGGTCTGCTAAATATAAGGACTTTTGCAAAGGTTTGGGAATTCAGATTTCTAATTCCTCACCTAATCATACACAAGGAAATGGTCAAGTAGAATCTACTAATAAGAGTTTGATTAAAATATTAAAGAGAATTCTTGAAAATAATAGGAGGGCATGGAATTCAAAGCTTCCATTAGCTCTATGGGCTAATAGGGTTATGGTGAAGAGGGCAATTGGTTGTGCACCATTTGACCTAGTATATGGAATTTGTGCAAGAATGCCTTAGAATAACTTATTGGAAATGTATAAATTTGTTCAGCTATATGATGATGACATAGATGATGAGATGTAGTTGAGAATTGAGGACCTCATTAGGTTGGATGAGACTAGAAGAGAATCAGTTGCAAGGAATGCCAAATTGCAGTTGTAGGTTAAGAATTTATATGATAAGAAGACTATTGACAGAAAGTTTGAACCTAGCGATTTGGTGTTAGTTTAGAATGCCAGACTGGAGGATAAGGGGAGACATGGTAAATTTGATCCCATCTAGCTAGGGCCATATCTAATTCATGAGAAATGGGGCCAAGATTCATACATTATCAAAGAATTAAATGGTGATATTCAGGAATTGCCAGTTCATGGACAATTCTTGAAGAAATACTTCAATTGAGGTATTCTATTTTCCATGAACAATATTTACGTTTGTACATTTTGTAAATTTTGTAAATAAGCTACTTACCCCTACCCTGTTTTGTCCTGGTTTGTCAGTTTTTGGTCCTGTTGCCTAATCTGCCTTGCTTGTTCCCTGTTGTCTACAATTTTTCCAATGGGATGGTCTGCTTTAAACCAGTGATTCTAAGTCCTTGCTATGCCTATAGGAGGCATACATCCCCAGATAGAGCCACTGTTAGCACATGCCAAAAAATTTCATGGCTCTAGCTCTCTTCCCCTGGTCTCTGTAATGTTTTTCATGTTTCCTGCTAAACCCTTGGCAAAATTTTTTAAAAAATCTAGCCGTTGGGTCCTTAAATTTAAAATTGCCCTGGCCCTATTCTATTTTCACGTTACCTTTTCGTGGGTCACTTAAAACCTTATTTTCCACATGTGCCTTTTTAAAATGACCAACTTTATGTCTCACGGTTAGGTTTCATGTGTCGGCGGGTCCCCTTTAAATATTTCCTAAGTCACCGGTTAATCTTTCCTAAGTTCCCAGCACCCAGTGGTTTTAATTTTTCCTAAGTCCTGAGCTTTAATACTTCCTAATGTTTTGGCTTTGTATTTTCCTGGGCCAGACTCTCTGACACCATCTCAATCTAACGGTCGGTGTATCTTCTCATGCGATGTGTCAGAGGCTTGTGAACATGTGCCTGCCATTGATTCTTTTGTGTGACGTAACCTTTTCTTTCAGTGGGTCCATTGCCATGTTGGCACAGTTGGCATTCTCTCATTGGTCAGTGTGTTGCTGAGAGGGATCCTATTAGTGGGACCTAGTTTTTGGATGTGTCAATGGGTCTTGAGCCTGTCAGTGAATTGACAAATGACATATAATCTTATGGGTTTGTCAGAGGCTTAAGATCATGCGCAATTATCATTTTTCTCCAAGATGACTAGGAGGCAATTATCATTTTTCTTTCACAAAAGTCTCGACATCAATGCTAACTGGTACCCCAAAAAATCCATGGCACCATTGACCAGATCATCCATCATCATGGTTGCAACAAGAAAATGTCATCAGAAATCAATTTTGAGCTACCCTGCCGCTTCGCACACGTCCTCTGCAGAAGAAAGCCAATGAAAAATGGTTGTACCACTTTGAAAATGTCATTGGTCACATGATCATATGATCCCAAAAGTCCTCATGCGATCATGTGACTGGCCTTTTGAAAATTCCATCCTTGCCACGCAAGACACCTGGCCCACAAGATCTACCACCTCAGGAAACGCCCTTAGAAACAATGGTGGTCATATGATCACATGGGATCAGAAGATCCCATGTTAACATAAGACCACAGTAGATCTTTCATCTACGGGGCCCATGCTATACCTCTGGCCCACCGTAGACTGGACACATCACCTCCAGAGGACCCACCAGTAGCTCTTCGTCACACATGCACCATTGCAGATACTCTGAACCTATGAGCCACTGAGATCACATTGGGCAGTTGTCACATGGTCTCACAGAATCAGAAGATTCCATGAGATTATGCAACAACCGTCATATCTTCACTGCACTGGCACCGCAAGCTTCAGGCCCACTAGCAAATGTTCATCACTAGCTGGCCAATGAAACACAAACACATCACCAAACTGCAGGCTCCTATCAGCATGGTTAAGGGCTAGTTGCATGTTTGCATAGACTAAAAAGAGACTATGCGATCATGCAACAAACCACTAGCATTCTTCAACAGGACCATCAACGGTTAGTTGCATGGTCACATGAGGGGAAAAGGACTTATGCGATCATGCGACAACCCGCATAACAACTTGCGGAAAACCAACTAGGCCCCACTTGTCAGAACTGGGTGCTTATGAAATGAATGCCACCAGAGGAAGAAGTGCAAAACATGAGGGGTCAAAAACATAGAGGGTTTCCAGATCATGGGGCCAAGATCGCAAACCATGAAACTTGGGGAATCAAATTTGCAAATGAAAACAAGCTGGACTGTTGCCAAAATTGTAAGATGGGAAATTTTGGCAACTTTTGCAAGATGTCAGCCTGCTAGACATTAGACCAGTTTCCCTGATGCAATCCATTGGGCATGGGGTCATTTTTGGAACACAAAAACTTTGACAAAGAGGCAAAAATTGAACAAAGGGACAAAACTTGTGCAAGAGCACTTCTTGGAAAATAGGAAAACTAAACTAGAAAGTAGGGAAGCTAACCTAGCCTAAACTAACCAGTGCAGAAACTTGGTTAAACAAAACCATTCACTGGACTGTTGAAATAACTACCCTTTCTCCTTAGGGTATTACAATTTGCACACTTGATGCTAACAAGTAGAAAGTGGGAAACAAAAATATACTAAAATATCTGGCAAAGCTCCTCCTGAACTTGGTATACCAGATTACCAACCTCAATTAGATCATAGATGCTGCCATCCATAGGAGTCTGATACAGCTGGATAAGTCCCTGGTCTTTAGGGAATGGACCTTTATCATCACCCTCCATTGACTTCATGAGTATGCGTGTCTTTCTCGACCCCATTTGGGCTAGATATTTGATAGGACATCCCCTAGAGAGCATAAAACCAAGCCCCTCTTGCTGCTCAGCATGCATCTTATGAATGTCTTTAGCAAGAAGATCAAGAACTTGTCGCTCCACAATAATCTGGCATATGTTTTCTTCTTCTGCAGTTGGGACATAGTTAACCTCTTTAAACACAAACCCATCCTCAAGAGCACATAAGCCATTATCCTTTTCAGGAAGATGAAGAACATCAACAAGAGTTGAGCACAAAGTGTCAATGATCAGATCAAAATCATCTTGTTGTTCTAAGTTAGCAGCACTTATATCATCACTTCCATAGTCAGAGGGCTCAACTAATGAATTTTGTACTACCTCATCCTGCTCAATATAGAAAGGCATCTCCTCAAATAGATCAGCTGGGCTCTCACCATCTTCATTTTCTTTCTTATCCTGATCTAACTACTCTAATCCATAATGGGGATGTGCTTGAGAGGCTACTGTCTCTTGTTGTAACACTTCTGACCTTTCTCCATTAGGAAGCTCATAGTTCAAGAGAACAAGTGGAAAATCTACAGCCTCCTTCCCAAAAAATGGGTTCAGGTGACTGTTGGTTGATTTGATGCTTTGTGTGGGGACTATTTTCTTGACTGGATTACAGGGATAGAAAGGTCTCTTCACCAAATTTTGCTTCTCACCCTGATGTCTTCCTTGACATGGTAGCCTGCTTTGCTGGTAGGATTGTCCCGAAGCTTGGTACTGCTGACTGGAACCTTGAATCTGATTTTGATAAAGCAATGCAACCTCCTGATCCTACTCATCTACAGTGATCAACTCTTTGGTTAGAGCCTGCAACAAACTCGTCATCTCTTGGTTTGTTGCTTGTTGATCACTTTTCACTTTAAGTAGCTCTTGAGGAAGGTCATCTATGGACTTCCCATAGCTAGTGCTAGCTTGAGGTTCTATTAATGTAGGTATGGGAGTAAATGGAGGCATCTGTAGAGGTACGGTGGGGTGAAGATTGGGAGAGATAGGAATGGGTGGCCTTGGGTTTATCATACCAGCCTGGATTAAATAATTTTCTGCCTTCATAGCTAAATCAAAATCCTAAGGTAATGAAGTACCTCCTAAAGATTGAATCATGATAGATATATCACTAGTTAGGCTTCTCAAAAAATAAAGGAAAGCATAGTCTGCCGAAGGCCTTATATTCACTAGAATCATATTCCATGTCTTGAGGAATCTACCATTAAAATCTATCATCAACTCTCGAGGATCTCTCTTTATGGTTTGGAGTTGCTCTACTAGAGACAAAGAATCTGAATCATCCTTAAAGTGTTTGTTGAGGAGGTCTCCAAGTTAGTCCCATGAAGTAATGGAGCCAACTGCCAGATTTCTAAACCATTCTAGGGCCTTACCCTTAAAGGAGGCAGCCGACAACTTGGTGGTGGCATCTTCTTGAGTTATATTATGTTTGTTGCAAATAGTGGCCACATCTCTAATGTGTTCAAGGGCTATTGTTTGTCCCTCACTTGTGAAATTAGGTATACTTTTTAATGCTACCAAGGGCACATCATGGTGTTGGGAAAAATTCAATGGACTATCCTGATTAAAGGGTGCAAATGCAAATTGTATTGCCATTAGAAGGGTTTATTTTCTTCATAAGCTCTATCAGAAATTAGGTCACTGATCTTCAACACCAATGGAGTCGCTAGATATACTTGAATACTAACCTCTTTAAGGTCTACACTATGCCATCAATATATTAGAGATAGCATAATATTTAACATGAATCTGAACTTTGGTCCCACCGGGCATGCCAAAAATGTTATACACTGAGTTTGCACCCTTAGTTCAAGCTCTCGTAGTCTTGATAACTCAGTATAACTTGGGAATCATCTCTAGGTTGTGGGACCTTTGCTAATTGAGATGAGACCTCCAAGTTCTAGGCTAGTTCCTCTTGGATAATCACCCTAATTTGCATCTTGACTAAAAATGTAAATCTTTGAGGGAAAGGGTTAGAAAGATTGCATGAAAAGGAAATGACTGAAAGAAAATCTATCCTACCAGGTGATCCACCGAAAATATGGTATGAATTGTAGTATAAAGAATGAAACCAGTAGATGATCCTAGGTCTAGGAGATTACAACTCAATGAATAGGCCTGCATAAATATTTTATAGAGGGGTCTGCAGTAAAGGAATACTTATGCAAGGAAAAGGAATTTCTCAAGGCAATAGTACTCCTAAAGAGTCAGACACAGACTATAACCTACAGACAAACATTCATCTCTGCAATTGGGTATAGGAATGAGATAGATTGCCAGGGGTGAAAGTATAACCACAAAAGCATTCGAATCAGATCATTCCCAAGCATACACATGAATTGCAGAAAGAAAGAGTAATAAAAAAAACCTAAAAGTTACTGAACATGCATATACTGAATTCAATAAGAGATAATCCACATAAGAAAGCATAAGGACAAGATAATGTCACAAGATGCTTCGTAATATCTGAATAATCAATGGGAATTACAACTATAGAAAGCCAAAGGGGCAAAAATGCCACAAATTAATCTCTTAGAAAGAAACTTTCTTTTTACAATTGCTGGATTCTGAGCTCAAAAGCTCCAAAAAAAGAATATATACATCCCTCCATTGCACATAGGTAGTAGTCAAAAATCTAACTAGGGTTATAGATTTTACAATAAAATAATCAAACCCTAGTAGTCAAGACAAGACTGATCATAAATATCTCTCTGCAATACCATGGCCAATCAGATCTCTTGTTTTCATGCCCATCCCTATACTACATCGCCTGCAGACAAATAACTTGGACTCATCATTTTTCTTGCGCAAAAGTCTCGACATGAATGCTAACTGGTACCCTAAAAAATCCATGGCACCATCAACTAGATCATCCATCATCATTCTTGCAACTAGAAAATGTCCTCAGAAATCAATTCTGAGCTACCTTGCCGCTTCACACACGTCCTTTGCAGAAGAAAGCCTATGAAAAATGGTTGCACCACTTTGAAAATGTCATTGGTCACATGATCAGATGAGCCCAAAAGTCCTCATGCGATCATGCAACTGGCCTTTTGAAAATTCCATCCTTGCCACGCAGGACACCTGGCCCACAAGATCCGCCACCTTAGGAAATTCCCTTAGAATCCAATGGTGGTCGCATGATCACATGGGATCAAAAGATCCCATGTGAATGTGTGACCACCATAGATCTTGCATCTGTGGGGCCCATGCTATACCTCTAGCCCATCACAGAATGGACATGTCACCTCTAGAGGACCCACTAGTAGCTCTTCGTTGCACATGCGCCATTGTAGATATTCCGGACCCACGAGCCACTAAGATCACATCGGGCAGTTGTCGCATGATCTCATGGAATCAGAAGATTCCATGAGATTATGTGACAACCATCAGATCTTGACTGCACTCGCACTGCAAGCTTTAGGCCCACCAGCAAATGTTTGTCACCAGCCGGCTAATGAAACATGAACACATCACCAAACTACAAGCTCCTATCGGTGTAGTTAACGACTAGTCGCATGTTCACATAGCCTAAAAAGGGACTATGTGATCATGCAAAAAACCACTAGCATTCTTCAATAGGACTGTCAATGGTTAGTCGCATGGTCACATAAGGGGAAAAGGACTTATGTGATCATGTGACAACCCGCATAACAGCTTGCCAAAAACCAACTAGGCCCCACTTGTCGGAATTGTGCACTTATGAAATGAATCCTGCTAGAGGAAGAAATGTGAAACATGAGGGGTCAAAAACACAGAGGGTTTCTGGAGCAAAGGTCAAAAACACATTGGGCTTTCAGGGTGAAGGGTCGAAAACACAGAGGGTTTTCGACACTGAACAACTTTTCTGAACCTTTCGACACCAACATTTCTTGCAAGCATTCAAACTTGAATATCTTTTTGGGCTTTACGAATTAGGGTGTACGATCAGAGCTGGGGCTTGACATTACATTGATGATCATGGGGCCAAGATCGTAAACCATGAAACTTGTGGAATCAACTTCGCAAATGAAAACAAGCTGGACTGTGGCCAAAATTGTAAGATGGAAAATTTTGGGTAACAGTAACTTCACACTACCTTCTTCCTCTTGAACATAGGTTACCTTCTTCTCTCCATGAGAACTTGAAGCCTTATCCAAACATCTATATGAAACATGGCCTAGCTTCCCACAATTATAGAATTTCATGCTTACAAAGTGTGAACCCCTGCTAAATCCACTTGATCTTCCTCTACCACCTTGGAACCCTCTTCCTCCTGTACTTGGTTCACTAATTTTTTCTACCAACTTAGAGTCTACTTGGTTTTTAGGCTCATTAATCTTACCACCATAACCACCTCTGTGTCCTCTAGCATCTCTTCCCCTACCTCTACCTCTGGATGAGGAATCTTGTTTCTTTTTATTCTTTTCTTCTACCTTCAATGCTAATTGAAAGCATTTATGGATAGTAGTAGGAGTCCAAATACTCTATTTCTTCTAGGATGCTCCATTTCAAATGGCTCAAGTATCTTGCAACTCAGACACTTTCCTATTCTTGTACTTTAGACCTCAAACAGAGTTTTTGAAACTCCTCAGTACAAGCAGTTACATCGATTTCCTTTTTCCTAATATTATTTATTTTCTTGTGCATTTGGATCACATTATCCTCTAGCAAGTAGTTCTCCTTGATCTTTGTGACCATAGCATTCCAATTTGCAATGGGTCTCTTCCCTTCTCTTTCCCTTTCTTCTTGAAGGAACTTCCACCATGTTAGGGCTCGTCCCCTTAGTCTTGATTTCTCTACCTTCACTTTTAGTGACTTTGAGACACCTCCACATTCAAAGTGATTCTCCATACCTTCAATCCACTCCATCACCAATTATGAATCCATCTTACTAGTGAATAGAGGTATCCCTTCTAAATATTTTCCTACCAATGCCTTGATGGCTTTCAGGAAGGGTTCTTCTTGGATAGGTGGATCAGGTTCAGGAACATAATCTTCATTAGCAAGTGCCTTGCCATTGTCATCTTCTACTTCTATCTTTTCTTTCATCTTTTCAGCAGCCTCTGCCACTAGCTCAAGCTTATCTTTCAAAGCTTCCACAGTCTCTTCTAGGATTTTGTTTCTTTCCTTTTGATCAACCACTTCTCTAGCCAATTAAACATTGGTCACCATTGTTTTATCACCAATGGATTCACTCCTTTCTGACATACAATTTACGCAAGCCTTTCAATGGCTTTGATACTAATTTGATAGGGAAATCTTCCTTCCTCCAGTCCTATCTCCACTAGGACTTCACCAGGTCTCTCTTGACCTATCTTAGGGTTCCTATGACCCTACAATTAGAGGGATTATTCCTAATCTCCTCTACTCCTCAAGATCTCACTACCAAGGTCTTCTAATCACTTTAATTCCATAACTCTTCAAATGAATTCAACCAAGGAATTCATCCAACACTCCATATTCTGGCTTCCAGCTGTTAGCCATGGGAGAGGATTCTTCTAGTCTTTATTTACATCAATTTTGGGGTGTTTCACCTAGTGGTATCCTACTTGAAATACCTGATCTCCAATTTTGGCCTAAAAAGGCTACTAGGCCTTATAGGTTTCCCAACACACAAATGAGAGCTTAACTCTGCAAATGTCCACACAAGTGCCCAAAAAATTTATACTTTCTAACACCCTTTTTGGTTTTATAAAGAATTCACAAACTCTTATCTCTCCAACTACATCATACAATCCTTTTCCTACTTTCTAGCCTTATTTTTAGGCCTCTTTAGCCCTCACTAGTTCACAATGAGGGTTTGTTCTTTGCACCCCTTGCCAACTTGTTCATGGACTCTCCTTTTTAGGATTAAGTCTTTGAACATTGGAGAACACTCTTCGGGTCTTAATTTAGGGTTCCCAATCCTCTATCTCTCTCCCAAATGCTGGATCAAACTCACGCTCCTAATTGGGCTTGTCTCTACTCGCCTAGGGCCTGCTCATTAAAATAATTCCCCTGAATTTTACACTATAAAAATACATATTTAAATTTTTTATACAATGGTCTAACATAATCCAAATGGTTGTAAAGAACCAACTATGGATTCCTAAGTTAGAGCCATTCTAATGGCCTCTACTCTGAACAGTCCAACAAGATGGCCTCAGAGGAGGACTTAAAACTACAAGCTTGAAAGAAAATTAAAGAAACAAAACAAAGCCTAAAACTAAAGACTAACACATAAAGAAGTAATTGAAACAAAATGCTTGCTATGGTTCAATCCATGAAGTTGGATGACCATGCTTTGTATTTAATCAAACTCGGGCCCAGTCTACCAGTCCCTTAAAAAAAAAAAAATTGCATATAAAAAATAAATGCCAACCTTTGGTCTCGATGAAAACAAGCCTTATATAGGCTTAGGTCCTCCATCTCGGTCAGTATGAGCCCTCTAACTACCTCATAGGCTTGAACAGGGTTTAGACCAAGTGTTGTCATGACAACTTTCAAAGTTGTCATGACAACTTTTACAAAGTTGAGCCATGAGGTCTCAAATTGTCATGCCCATAACTTTACACTCAAAGCACGTCAATTTTTTTTTATAAAAAAAAGGTTATAAAAGTTTCTATTTAGAGGTTAACAGTTGTCTTAAGATGAGAGGTAGGAACTGAAAGGGTGATGATCATCATTGATCTGTTGTAAAACTAAAGTTTGTAAGAGAGTTTGAATCAACTTTTCTTTACAATGTTAATGATTAAGGTTACTAGATGATTTAGTTTTTACAAGGGATTGTATCTAGAAGGTGAAGTTGCAACCAAAGTTTTCCTAACATTTAAGTTCATTCATGTTAGTAACCAGCTTAAAAATTTAGCTATACTAATATTGGATAGTTGAGCCTAATGCCAACGCAATACTACATTGAGTCGTTAAGATTCATTTATTAAGGCATTGTGACTATATATTACAGGATCTAATTAGCTAATTAATAACTAAACCAATTTCATTGTTCATAAAATTAAGATTACAATATAACCCATAATTTTCTATAAATTAACCCATAATGCTCATCCATAGGGAGCTCACTATCATCCCTTTATAAAATTAAATAATAACATAATTCTTTTTTTTTATTACAAATAATAATTATATTAACTATTAGTATTTAATAATTAATACAATTATTTAATAACATCATAAATGAATAAATAAATAAATTATTGAATGATAATTCTTATATTAATTACCAATTAATATATTTAATAAATAAATAAAATATAATTAAATAATAATTATATTAATTATTATCATCAAATTAATATAATTATTATTAACAAAATAAATAAATAAATTATTAAATAATAATTATGTTAATTAAAATTAATTAACATAATTATTAAATAATAAAATATATTGATTAATAATTAGTATATAGATATTAATTAATATTATTAACGTTAATTAATATTATTATTAATAATTAATAATAATACAAATTAAAAATTAATTAAAAATAAATTTTAAAAAATCAAATATAAGTATGGGGGTTAAACACACCCCCCCACCCATGTGATAACACGGGCCCCAAGGGAGCAGCGGGGCCCACGCTGACAGCATGGTAACCCTGCGGCAGGGGCCATCCTACCTAAGTAGGGTGGTACCCTACATTGGCAGGGGTCATCATGCCTAGGAAGGGTGGTACCGCAGGCCCATACACAAGCGATGGGTGTGGGGTGTGGGGTGTGTGACCCCCCCCGACCCAAAAAAAAAAAAGATAATAATTTTTTTTCATATAATTTAATTTTTTTATTTTAATATTTTTTTTTAAAAAGTTTAATTTTGTTAAATGCCCACCAACGTGGGTTATGTATAAGGCAATCCTATTTTTATTTTTAGTTTTCAAAAAAAAAAAAAAAAAAACATAGTAAAATTTGAATAGCACTTTTTCAGCATAATATTTTTTTGAGTCCTTTTGAGTGGAGACCTAGGTGGGTCCCCCAAAGGGACTAGACCTCTAGGAGGGGTAGAGTAGGCTTTATCCGTCCTATGTCATAATATAATAATGTTAATTTCTGCCAAGTAGATGAAGGAATACAATAAAATAATGACCGTGTAATGGAAAATGTATGGGAAACTTTTCCTATACATTTTCTAGAGACCTATAGGTCTCATTTAGACATTTTTTTTTCTTTGTATTTGTTTGTTTTGTTATTTCACTCTCTTTGTTTCATCTCTAATATAATTTTCTTTCTAGAATTTTAAGCTTGCAATACACTACTAATTAAGATGATAACATGATTAACATTATTCCACAATGAATATTCTCGTTAGTCTAAAGCTAGCATTACTTAATTTATTAGTTTATTTGTCTCTCTTCTATTGTTTTCATCATAGCTAGCAAAATCAATAGCAAGAACTAACTTGAAAGCTCGAAGAAGAGTATTTGAATTCTTTCCTTGCTTTTCACTTAACTTCCTATTTTATTTAAAAGAAACTATATAATGAAATTATAATGAAGCTATATTAACTTGACTTCTTTATAGAATATCAACATGAAAGCTTAAAGTTTATCTTTGGAAAATTACACAAAATATTCACAAATAAAATCTTCTTCAACAAGAACTTTATTTTCTTTCTTGCAACATAATACATTGTCCATGCTCATTTAATATATCAAGAATACTCAAAAATTCTACTTGAGCATTTTAATAATCTCATAAGGAAATTAATCTATGCAAAAACACAAAAC
Organism: Chamaecyparis obtusa; assembly: GCA_027943335.1. Taxonomy (NCBI): domain Eukaryota; kingdom Viridiplantae; phylum Streptophyta; class Pinopsida; order Cupressales; family Cupressaceae; genus Chamaecyparis; species Chamaecyparis obtusa. The sequence continues at coordinate 19,091 of BSBK01012895.1, read as the reverse complement.
ATTCTCAAGACTATAATTATTTCAATACTATGATACAAGCACTAGTCTTGGAGAGTATTTATCCATTACACATATACATTGAACTCATGGGATTCACAATATTCCCTTACATTAACATTAAACACAATACAAAAATGATACAACTCAAAATCTAAAAGCATCATCAAATTTTCTTCAAGAGTTCAACTTCTACATGATATCTTTAATGGCTTCCAAACCTGCAAATAAACATAAATGCAGGCCATGGGATGCTCACCTCCCATCCTAAGATTCTAAGAAGCCACCCTTGAGCTTGGCAAACCATCACAAAGACAAGGAAACACTCAAGCAAACCCACAATAACAACACAAAAAAATTACACAATGAAACTCCCTTCCAAGGCTAAACAAGAGTCTCAAAGTGACTCAACAGTAGGGTGAAGGTGGAACCATACTCAAGAGGAGAAAGTACATCTCATGATAAGAGTTAAGCCATCTCATCATGTATCTTTCACCACAAACACCTTCTCATCAAACTTCTTATGACCCCGAATATACAAAACATATAATAGAGATGGCTACATGGAGCCCATACATCCATGTTTCATCCCTCTCCTATCCAAGAAGAGACTCTACACCCTTGATTTTCCCAACAATTCCCTTCACTCCCAAGGCTACTCTTCCCTCCCAAGGGTGAGTATGGCCTTGAGAACTCCCTCAACAAAACACTACAACACATATAAGAAAACTTAAAAAACAAACAAAAGAAACTACATGTTTACAAAGAAAGGAAATCTTGCACTCCAACAACTCAAGATTCACATAACATCTACTATCACAAAATAACAAGATCCCATAACATAAACACTTCAAGAACACAATAACTAGATTTTTGAATAGATAAACATGAAAATGAGAACTCTCTCTCTCAACATGAAAACAAAAATAAACAAATGAATAATGCCACCAACCTAGATCCAAGCTTATGGAAGAAAGTTGATGAAGAGATTTCCACTTTCCTAAGTCTTCTCCAAATTAGTAAATCTCTAAATCTAGAGAGTGGGTGTCAACCCAATTCTTCCCCCAAAATTTTTACTAAAAGAGGTTTTCCACCAAACCCCCAACTAACCCTCATTAATAGGTATGGCTCAAGGAGATTTTCCATCCATCCTTGTCTCCCCTCATAAATGATATGGAGACCAAGAATGGGGAAAGAGGAATGGGCTTGTCCTCATTTACCAACCCTCCATTTTCGAAATTTCAATTGAGAGGTACTTTTGAAGGACCATAAATGAGTTATGGGCTCAATATTGACTAAAATTTAACACCCAAACCAAGGTACACCAAGTGGGGTGGCTAAAAAGGACCCTAACTACCCCCTAGGGGCTCATTTAACCTCCCTAAAATGCACTTGAAGTTTGAATTCGGGTTCAACATGGTTTGACTTACTCTAAGGCTTCCTAACAAAAGGTTTACATGGGAATCCTAAAGGGGTACCATCCTAGGTTGATGGCATCCAATCCTAGGTGGACATGTCATGGCCTTAAGTACACACACATGTGTCAAGTGACACAAACAAAAATGACACATCACAAGCCATGTGACATTTCCACTCGAGCATGGACAACATAAATTACATTAACAATTTACATATTAATTAAATACATTCATGCACATTACTTTCATGAATTAAATATGACACAATGAGGTTTTTGGCTTCTCACTAGAAGTAACCTGGGCTCAAATTGATTTACATAAGTCTATGCTCTGGTTCCCCAAATTTACGATGGCCTATTTCCCTGCACACTCAAGTCCAATATCAGTAGTCCAAGGAAATATACATGTAAATTCCATAACTTTCATAATCAAACAATTCTCAAGAAATTAATCATAATTAATTTAAAGTTTCACATGGCATAATAATTCATTTATAACTTACATAAATCTCATCATAAAATATATAATTCATCACTAAATTAAACTTGAAACATAATCATTGCATACATATATAATTTAATTGCAATTAAACTTCATCATGACATCACAATCATTCATAAAATCCACTTAATTTCACATAAGGTTCCAAATAGATATAACAGTTTCATCAAAATAACATAACTAAATGTGCAACTAAACTCTAAGGTGATAAACCATAACATAAAGTATCAGTAAAATCCATATAGCATCAAAATATAATCATCAAATATGTCTATCTCAAATGTAGAACTAAATGGCTATGACAGGCTCAGGGTGAGGCCTCACACAAATAGACTCTCATTACTATTCCACACCTTCTAAGACCTTTAACACACTTAACCACCTTCAATTAATACCTTATTATAGTCAAGATTCAACTTTGACTACTTAGCACTTCCCAATGGCATACAAGCCATGTGCTTGGGGTCTTGACCAAACTATCAAGACCAATACTAGGACTAATCCAACCTAACTAGAGACCTTTGTTGGACTTCAAACCAAACTCAAAATTACTAACCAAACATAAAACAATCCAAAAGTCCATCAAGATAGTGACTTGGCCAATAGTCACTACAAACCAAAAACTTGGGTGTAGGTGTCTAGGAGCTAGCGTAGGTGCTCTTGCACCAATTATACTGGTGGATCTATGAAAATATGAAATGATACACCTTGTCTAGTGAAAGGTAAATGATCCATATTTCTTAATAATAAGATTAGATGTAAAAATGCATATTGGGTGAAAGGATTGAACTATAATTTGTTGAGTGTAGAACAACTGAATAACACTAATCACCGAGTTGAGTTTGAGAAAATAAATTTGAAAATCAATGATTAGAATGAAAAATTGATTGGTACTGGTGAATAATCAAAACGTAACTTATTATATCTATATAATGCTGAAACTTCTTATTTTTTGGCTAAAAATGAAGATGTCTGGTTCTAGCACACATGGTTATGTCATGTGAACTTTGACAACATGGTTAACATCAGTAATAAAAGGAAATAAATTTACCGAGCATATCTAAACCCAACCAGGTAATGTGCAAACAATGTCAAATGGGTAAGATGTCAAAGTTTAGTTTTAGGAGAAAACATTACTCATCTAATGCTATTTTAGAGTTATGTCATACTGGCTTATGTGGACCAATGAGAACTTAGAGTTATTATGGAGACACATATTTTATCTTATTTGTTTCAATGAGTTCTCTAGGATGATGACTGTCATCTTCTTAAAAGAAAAATTAGAAGCTTTCAAAATGTTTAAATGGTACAAAGAAAAAGTGGAAAGAGAAAGTGGTAAGGAACTGAAATGCTTAAGGTTGGATAGAGGTGGTGAATTTATTTTTGATGAGTTCACTAATTTTTGTAATAAACATGGAATAAAGAGACATGTATCTCCACCGAGGATACCCCAGCAAAATAGGATTTCTAAAAGGATCCTTAGATCAATTATTGATTGTGTTGGAACACTGATGATTGAAAATATGTTGCACAAATATACTAGAGAAAAGTTATTAGTATTGTTATTTACACACTGAACCATGTTTAACTGAAGAAAGAATCAAATAAGACACCTTATGAATTATGGTATGGTTACACAACTAATGTGTGTTATTTCAGAATATTTGGAAGTAGATGTTACATTCTAAAAGATGATAGAAATAGGAAATTTGATTCAAAAGGTGATGAAGGGATATTTATAGGCAATTATAATTAAAGAATGGAATATAAATGTTTGAAAAAGGCTACTAAAAAAATGATTGAAAGTGCAAATGTGAGAATTGATGAGTTTGCAGAAAAGAATGATCAAGAAAGTAAGATAGAACTGAAAGACTAAGGTAGATTTGTTTATACTGAAGAATCTAAAACTCTACCTGAATAAAAGTTGGGAGTTAGCAAGAAGTATAATAATGCTACCAAGAAAAAAATTATACAAACCAACAAAAATAGTATACTAATGAGAATGATGATCATGTACTGAGTGGAGAACACATTGAAGTCCAGATATTTGAATGTGTACTTGTAAAGTATGTGAGAAGACACTGATAGGGAGACTCACCAAACACCTTGATTTGTCTAGAACTCTTCTTAGGTCACACTTAAGACCTCTTAGGGATTCCTCAATCCACCCTCAATCACCTAGAAGGAATCAATCCCTTCCCACTTACAAGAGCCTTCCTATCTTCTTTGGTTCCCACTCTTTGTCTTCAAAGAGAACTCTACCATTCCATCCATCGCAAGCCCTAACCTATGGTTTGGATTGTAGGAGGCTAAGGGATTCTTCCTAATCCAATTTTGAATCCTAATTAGAGTCTATGTTTTCCAAGCTTACCCACTTTTCCATCCCTCTTAGAATTCCTAAGATCTGGGCCTTGTAACCTTTTGCCCAATTAGGCCTCCTAAAATATAGGATTCTTCTTCCACTGAAAAATCTTCTTAAAGAACCCCCAAATGTTTATTGGAAGTTCACATTTATGCCTTAAGACCTTTCAAATTTTCTTGGTTTGGGGTCCTAACACCATCTGTACACCTTGTTTCAAAATTAGGGCCTTTTCTTAAGGTTTAGACCTATCTTTGGTCTCTGGTCTCAAAACTTGGCAAGCTGATCTCTTGGTCACTCCTCCTATTCATAGAGTACCTAAATATCACCATAAATCACATTCAAGGCCTTCTTGGCTCTTGACACAAATCCTCCTACAATATTTTTATGCAAACACTAGGTCTTCCTAGCCAGGCTTTTACACTTAGCTCGCCTAGGGCAAGACCTTAAAAATCATAGCATGCATCTTCAGAGCCCAGAATTGAAACATCATGAAGCTTATCAACCCTCATCTCCATCCCCAAAAGGCCGTACAAGAAATATGGTGGGAAATGGAGCTAGGCTTACATTTTGTACACACTGTCAAAATTGGACAGTGAACTGTGAAAATAAAAGGAATTTACAAAATACAAAGTAAACCTAACTAAGAAGAAAACTCAAAGCTTGAAGCACACTAAAAAATAATAAACATCAAATTCCAATAGCTATAGATGTTGTTTCAATCCATGCAAAACTAAGAGATAAGTTTGTTACACAAGTCTTTCTCAATTCATTGTGAAAACTTCTTGCTATAGGATGTCAATCCGTACACACTAAGATGAACAACCCTAAATTAGGGTTTTTCAAACATATATATGCTTATCTCATGTGTTTTGGCCTATTAGGCATCAATAAACCCTATTAAGGCTGAAACCCTTAAAGTTAGGTTTTCTTGTCATAGCAACTTTTTAAAATTGCAAATGTTGCTCAACAACATTTCTACATCTTTTACAACTTTTTATTCTTCAAACTGTTCTAACTCCACCCAATCTTCTCTAACCTTAGTTAGACTACCTAGAGCACCTAAGACCCTAGAAAAACTAGAAACAACATTGGTCAGTTACTGACATCATCAGATACAAGACTTCCATGAAGACAAACTGAGTTCACAACTAGAATTTAGACACTCATCTAGACTCAAATGACACCACTCCTGGTCACATGACCTTATCTAATTAAAATTCCCTTCAAGAGGGTATTTCCACAAAAAAATGGGACAACCAACTGATCTCCTAGGGGTGCTCCTACACCATGCTACCAAAACCAAGAAATTAATTCACCTTTGGTGACATGAGTTTAGGATCAACTCCTTACCTTTTGAAGGAATTCTCAGCTACCCAAGTAGCTTCAGCTTTTTGACTTTCCTTTCAACTAAATCAAATGCTCCATATATGTGCCTTGTCTTGTCTTTTCTTGACTCTAGAGGGTAGAATTTTCTCTTCTACTAGTTGAGGTGTGTGAAAAATCTGAACATCTTTGTTGATTTCCTCACTGGTTGACTGAGACTCTAATTGTACTGGTCTAGGGCCTCTATACAGTACTAAGTCCTACACATTGAACATAGGAGACATTTCCAAATCTAATGGAAAGTCTAGTTTATAAGCATCCTACCCATATTTTGCAAGTACCTTGCAGGGTCCTATTCTTCTCATTTGAAGTTTGGTAGGAATGCCCTTCTACAATCTAGATTTATTAAGGTGAACCATTACAAGATCTCCCACAAAAAATTGAAGGTCTTTCCTTCCTTCATCAACTTTGGCTTTCAGCTTTTGTGTAGCCTCTTGGAGCTACTTCTTCACTTGATCATGAACTTCTTTCATGGATTGAGTGAATTCTTCTGCATAAGCACTCCTTCCTTCTTCATTTTCTAGTTGCCTCAGCTCACACACACCTCTAGGATGTAGCCCATAGAAAACTCCAAAAGGCCTTTTCCCTGTTGTTCTATTTACACTGTCATTATAGGCTTACTCTTCCTGTGGTAGTAATTGATCCCACATCACTCCATACTCCTTTGTCAAGCATCTAAGGAGATTACCAAGCATTCTATTTATAACATTAGTTTGACAATTATTTTGGGGATGGTAGGATGATCCAAATGATAGTTTAGTACCTAACCTCTTCCATAGGGTCTTACAAAAATGGCCCATAAACTTGATATCTCTATCAGAGACTATGCTTAGTGGCAAGCCATGAATCTGTACCACTTCTTTGAAGAAAAAATGTGCAAAATGACTGGCATCATGAGTGGTTTTGCAAGAAATTAAGTGACTCATCTTGCTAAACCTATCTACAACCACAAATATACTATCTAAACCAGTCTTTGTTCTAGGCAAGCCATCTATGAAATCCATGCTAATGCATTCCCAAGGCCTACTAGGAATGGGTAAAGATTGATGCAAACCTGCATTAGATGAAGTGCCTTTAGCTTTTTGGAAAACCAAGCATTGTTCCACATACCTCCTAATGTCCTTTTGCATCCTAGGCCAATAATAGAACCTTTGCACTAGTTCTAGTGTTTTGTTTAAACCAAAATGCCCACTCAAGCTCCCATTGTGCTTCTCTTGTATCAAATTCTCCCTCATAGATCTTTTAGGCACACATAACTATTGAAATCTAAACAATAGATCATTCTGAATTGTATAGTCTGCAAATTGACTATGGAAATGATTCTTAATTTCTTTACAAACCTTGTATGCTTCTACAAAGTCTTCATCTCCTTCATATAGCTCTTTGAAGCTCTATCTTCCTATTCTTTGGAGCTGCACTTCTTGGACTGTCAAAAGCCTCCTACTCAAGGCATCAGCCACCTTTTTCAACTATCCTTTCTTGTGCTTTATTGTGAATGTATAGGCTTGCAAATATTCCATCCATTTTAGATGTCTATTACTAGTGCGGGAGCACCTAGGCTAGCCTCTATTATTTATAAGTTTTTGGCTTGTACTTGACTCTAGCCAAGTCAAGAGGTTAGATTTGTTTATTTGAAGACCTTAGAAGGTCATTTTCAATGTGTTTTAGGTGAATTGGTCACTAGGACTAAGGTCACTAATTAACCTTTGTTTGTTGTTATTTCAATTTCCTAGTGTTAGGAGCTTAGCTTAAGTTGGAGTCTTAAGTGTGTTCTAAACACATAATGGTTATTTTAAAGATACCATAAGGTCATAAATTAAATTGGATCCATGAAAAATAGGTGGTTATGAGTCCTAGAATATAGTATTGAGGCACATGACAAAGTTGCCAAGTGTTGAGAAGAAGTTGTCTTCAATTTTGCAATTATTGCAAAAGAGTGTATGCCATTTGGGTATCTTTGGATTCCCTAAGTTATAGGATGGTTATGCTGCAGAAAAAAGGCCCTAAAAGGAAGGAAATTTAATATAATGAGACCCAAGACTTGAACACAAAGTATTATGGAAGCATTGTAATAGTTTAGAGAAAGTCAAGAGAGCTCTGCAAGCATTTTTAGCAGATTTTTGCTGGTGTTTGTGTTGACAGTCATACTTAATGGATTGAATAGCTAAATATAATTCTGGATTAGTGTTCTATAGGTTGTATGTGAACTTTTTCATTTGAATATCAGGTCATTTTGAGTTCATCTTAGTACTTGTTTTGGGCATTTTAGTTCAGGCGGTCTATTTTCAGCTTGTTTTGAGTAGTTTAAAGAGTCATGGCTCCTCTATGAAATCTAACCATGGATAATCATTCATGATAGATAAAAATGGAAGAGGATTCATTTTTTTACATATTTTTAGGACTTATGAGTCATGAAAGCATGAAGAACTATATATTATGCTAGGCCCTAGGCGAGTTTGTGCAGCCCGGTTAGAGGTCTAGAGGTGAAAAGAGTGAAGAAACATTGCATGGCTGTACATATCCGTACTACTCCAAGAATTAAGGTAAACATAACATATATCCATTCTATGCATATAGGAGTCATACTAGTCATTTACGATTTGGTTTGAGCAAGTTTTCTATCAAAACCACAGTTCAATCCTAGAAATTAGGCCTATTAGGCCTCTTGTCCTTGTTTATAGGAACCCACTGTAAGGTCACTTTCAGACCTAGAACCCTTAATGAAAGTTTTAAAACTTCCAAAAGGGTATCCAAATAAAGCTTCATTTTTTTGAGTTGTTTTGGAAAATTTTACTAAAAAGGGGGAAAACGAACTGGTGAAGGCTACAAGGGAATATGCCTATTTTAAGGTCTCTACATGATGAATTGATGAAGCTGATTGGAAGATGACTCAAGATCCTTCCAAAATGGTTCAAATGGGAAATATTATGATTTTTTACATGATGGAGAACATTCTTGTGATGTTGTAGCATGTTTATAGAGATTTGGCACCTAGAGCCTTCTAAGTGAGTGTGGAGAAGTGAATCAAAACTAGGGTGGTGATCATTCAAGGTGAAGTTTTCAGAGATTGAATCTTATAGCAGAGTTTGAATAGGTCTTAGTTAATGATATAATCCTACTGGAAGATCCTATAGAGGAATAGGATACTAGGAGGCAAGTGAAGTCTCTTGGAGGGTGTGAAAACAAGCCTCGGAGCTTATCATACACCAATTACTCAACTTTTCCTATGAATTGATGAAACTAAAAGCCTCATTATCAGTATACACTAAAAATTATTTAGGCAACAAATAGTGCCTCAATTTTCTCAAGGATTGCACTAAGGCATATAATTCTAGGTCATGGGAAGAATACCTCTTCTTAGCCTCATTCAACTTCTCACTATAGAATGCCATTGGTCTATTATCTTGATTCAGCACTACCCCAATGGCTATGCCACTTGCATCACACTCTAAGGTGAACAACTTATCAAAATTTGGCAAAACCAATAAAGGTTGTGTAGCCACTCTCTTTTTCAATTACTCAAAACCTTTACCAGCCTTTGGCGTCCACTTAAACTTAGTTTTTACTCCACCTTTAATAGTATCTAAGATTGGTGCACATATCTCACTAAAACCTTTAATGAACTTCCTATAGAATTGGGCAAGTCCATGAAAACTCCTTACCTTAGTGCTGCTTGTAGGTGTAGGCCAATTGAGTATTGCTTACACCTTGCTAGGATCCATCTTCAAGGTTCCTTGAGACACCACAAAACCAAGATAGATCAACTCTTGCTTCATAAATTCACACTTTCCCAAATTAATGGACAACTCTTTCTCGTGGAGTCTCTTCATCACAATCTAAAAATGTTGGAGGTGTTCCTCTTTGGTTTTGTTGAAAATGAGGATATCATCTAGGTATAGTACTACAAATTTGCCAATGTAGTCTTTTAACACCTCATTCATCAACCTCATGAACGTGCTTGGAGCATTACTAAGCCCAAAGGGCATGACTAACCACTCATAGAGCCCTTCTATACTCTTGAATGTATTCCTCCATTCATCTCCCTCCTTAATCCTTATTTGATGATACCCACTCTTAAAATCCAACTTGGTGTAGTACCTTTCTCCTCCCAAACAATCCATAAGATCTTCAATCCTTCGAATGGGAAATCTGTACCTTATAGTGATCCTATTAATTGCTCTTGAGTCTATACAAAGACTCCACTTACCTCCCTTCTTTGATGCTAGGACTACTAGCACTACACATGGGCTAATGCTCTTCCTAATTAGTCCTTGGTCCAAAAGTTCTTGCACTTGTCTAGCTATCTCCTTGTTGTGATCAGGAGTCATCTTGTATGCTACTTTGTTTGGTAGAGATGCCCCTAGTATGAAGTCAATCTGATGAATTATAGCTCTAGGAGGTGGTAACATGGCAGGTGACCCATCACTAACTATGTCTTTAAACTCTTTCAATAGATCCTACACTTCCTTAGGAAATGGTATTTGTTCCACCTTCTTCTCTTCACTAGGCTTCACCATGATAGCAAAGTGTGTCCCTTCTCCATCTTTCATACCTTGAATGTATTCCTTACCCCCTTGAAACAAGATATTAGGTCTTACTGATCTAGACCCCTCATCATCCATGAGTGACTGAATCCTATAGGCGACCCCATCTTTCTTAAAAGAATAAGAGTTTTTCTCTCCATCATGTATTATTTTTCTATCAAATTCCCATGGCCTACCTAGGAGTAGGTGGCATGCATCCATTGGGAGTATATCACATAAGACTTTATCCACATATTTCCCTATTGAGAAATCAACCCATGCCTACTCATTTACAAGGACATGCTACCCTTTATTTAACCATGTAACCCTATAAGGGTTTGTGTGAGGGATTTTTGTCAATCCAAGTTTGCTGACTGCCTCCTCAGAGATGATATTATCAGTAGACCCTGATTCTATAATCATCTTGCAAAATTTGCCAAGTATTTTTCACTTCACTATAAAAAGTGCCCTCCTTTGTTTAGCTTCCTCTTTGACAGGTTCCTTAATAAGAATCATCCTAATCATAAGATTCTCCCCACTTTCTAAATCAAGGTTGATTTTAGGGGATTTGATACTACTAGTCTCTTCTTGGGCTATGTAGTTCACCCTTTTCTCACCATGTGAGTTAGAAGCCTTCTCAGGGCATCTAAAGGCCAGATGACCAAGTTGGTTGCAATGGAAGCATTTCATGGTTTCAAAGTGTGAGGCTCTGCCTGAACCTCCAAATCTTCCTCTTCCTCCACCTTGGAATCCCTTGCCTCTACTCATACCTCCTCTCCCACAGGCTTCATTGACTATCTCTATCAATTTGGACTCTCCTTGAGCTCTAAATTCGCTACTCCTACCTGCAAAGCTACCTCTATGGTCTCTATTTTCTTTTCCTCTACCCCTTCTTTTTTATGACTAATCATGTTTCTTCTTACTTTTCTCATCTATTTTCAAAGCCATTTGGTAACATTGTCTCACACTCTTGAAGGTAGCAAGGCTCATGTCTTCTTGGATAGACCATTTGAGACCATTTTGGTATCTAGCCAATCTTATACTCTCATCTTCCACTATGTTTGACCTTAGACACAATTTTTGAAACTCTTCAGTGTATGCTTGGACATCTAAGTTCTTCTACCTAAGGTTTTTCCTCCTTCTTTGCAGTTGAACCTCATAGTCATCTAGTAAATATGTTTTCTTCAACTTCAACAACATGCCTTTCCATGTGGCAATAGGACTCTTGCCCTCTTTTTCCCTCTCAGTTTGAACATACTTTCACCAGGTGAGTGCTGATCCCCTCAACCTAGACTTAACCCCTTTAACTTTTTGAGCATCTATTATGCCATCACATTCAAACTGATTTTCAATGCTATCAATCCATTCCATAACTAGATCAGGATCCATTTGTCCACTAAAAAGTGGAACACCTTCCAATGCTTTCCCACTTAAGGCCTTGAGTGCCTATAAGAAGGGTTCCTCTACTATGATAGGGTTAGGAGTTGGAGCTTCCTCCTCTAAGTCTATCTCCTTCTCCTTAGCTTCTTGTTCTTCCTTCTGGTCTACCTTGTCACTCACTTTGTCAGTCTTGTCTTGGACTTCACCCAAGAGCTGCTCTAATTGAGCCAATATTTCTCTTAGTAGTTGGTTATCCTCCTCCTTATCTTCAACCTTCTTAGCCAATTATCCATTAGTCACCATCTTGCTAGATACAACTGATTCTCCACTCGATTCGGTTGGCTGCAACATTCACTATCTGCAACACTCCTTTCCCAAATCTTTTACCCTGCTCTGATACCACTCTGATAGGGAGACTCCCCAAAAACCTTGACTTGTCTAGAAATCTTCTTAGGTCACACTTAGGACCTCTCAAGGATTCCTGAATCCACCCTCAATCACCTAGAAGGAATAAATCCCTTCCCACTTACAAGAGCCTTCCTATCTTCTTTGGTTCTCACTCTTTGTCTTCAAAGAGAACTCTACCATTCCATCCCGCACAAGCCCTAACCTATGGTTTTGATTGTAGGAGGCTAAGGGTTTCTTCCTAATCCAATTTTGACTCCTAATTAGATTCTCTATTTTCCAAGCTTACCCATTTTTCCATCACTCTCTGAATTCCTAAGATCTTTGCCTTGTAGTCTTTTTGCCCAATTAAGCCTCCTAAAATGTAGGATTCTTCTTCCACTACAAAATATTCTTAAAGAACCCAAAAATGTTTGTTGGAAGTTCACATATATTCCTTAAGAAATTTCATATTTTCTTGGTCTGGGGTCCTCACACCATCCGTACACCTTGTTTCAGAATTAGGGCCTTTTCTTAAGGTTTAGACCTGTCCTTGGTCTCTGGTCTCAAAACTTGGCAAGTTGATCTCTTGGGAACTCCTCCTATTCATAGAGTACCTATAGATCACCATACATCACATTCAAGTCCTTCTTGTCTCTTGACACAAATCCTCCTGCAATATTTTTATGCAAACACTAAGTCTTCCAAGTCGGGCTTTTACACTTAGCTCACCTAGGGCAAGACCTTAAAAATCATAGCATGCATCTTCAGAGACCAGACTTGAGGCATCATAAATCTTATCAACCCTATTCTCCATCCCCAAAAGGCCATACAAGAACTACAGTGGGAAATGGAGCTAGGCTTACATTTTGTACACACTATCAAAACTGGACAGTGAACTGTGAAAACAAAAGGAATTTACAAAATACAAAGTAAACCTAATTAAGAAGGAAAATAAAATCTTGAATCAAAATAAAACATAAAAGACATCAGATTCCAATAGCTATAGATATTGTTTCAATCCATGCAAAACTAAGAGATAACTCTGTTACACAAGTCTTTCTCAATTCACTGTGAAAACTTCTTGCTACAGGATGTCAGTTCGTACACACTGAGGTGACCAACCCTAAATTATGGTTTTTCAAACATATATATGATTGTCTCATGTGTTTTGGCCTATTAGGCATCACTAAACCCTATTAAGGATGAAACCCTTAAAGTTAGGTTTTCTTGTCATAGCAACTTTTCAAAATTGCAAATGTTTCTCGAGAACATTTCTACATATTTTACAACTTTTCATTCTTCAAGGTGTTCTAACTCCACCCAAGCTTCTCTAACCTTAGTTAGACTTCCTAGAGCACCTAAGACCCTAGAAACACTAAAAACAACATTGGTCACTGACATCATCAAATACAAGACTTCTATGAAAACAAATTAAGTTCACAACTAGAATTTAGACACTCATCTAGACTCAAACCACACCACTCCTGGTCACATGACCTAATCTAATTACAATGCCTTTCAAGAGGGTCTTTCCACAAAAAATTAGGACAACCAACTGGTCTCCTAGGGGTGCTCCTACACCAGACACCATTCACAAGATCAGATAACTGGAGACAAAAGAGAAGGAATGATGACTCAAAGTAAGTTAAAGAACAACACGTGTATTTTGTGAATTTGAGGCTAAAATAGTTAGATATGAATTGGAAAATGATAAATTGATCAAGACAATGAATGAAGAAACTAAGCATATACAAAAAAACAAGACATAGAGATTGGTACCGAGATCTAAAGACAAAAATGTAATTGGAACTAAATGGACATTCAGAAAAAAATTAAATGAGAATGGAGATGTAACAAGGAGCAAAGAGAGACTATTTTGCAAAGTTTATGCATGAGAAGAAGGAATTGATTATGGATAAACTTTTTCACCCATTGCTAGACTTGAAGGAGTAAAAATACTACTTTCATATGCTGCTGACAAAGGATTTAAGGTATATCAGATGGATGTCAAAACTGCATTTATGAATGGTATACTTGAGGAAGAGGTATTTATTGAACAACTTGAAGGTTTTGTTGATCCTAGTTAGAGGGATATGGTATGTAACATGCACAAGGCACTATATGGACTAAAAAAAGAAACGAGAGCATGGTATGAAAGACTACATTCTTATCTCATAAGAATTGGATTTGTTAGAACAAGTGATAATAACAATTTATATTTGAAATATGAAACTGATGATAATATTCTTATTTCTAAAATATTTATTGATGATATAATATTTGGAGGTCATAATAACCTATGTAAGTATTTTGTTGATGAAATGAGAAAATAGTTTAAAATTTTGATGTTTGGTGAGATCAAATTCTTTCTTGGATTATAAATACTAAAACAGAAGCAAGAAATATACATCACACAATATAAGTACATCAAAGAGGTGTTGAAGGCATTTGGTATGGAAGATTGAAAACCAGTTGGTACACCTATGGTCACTGAATGCAAGCTAAAAAAAGGATGACATGTCAATCGAGGTAAATCAAACCTTGTATAGATCAATGATTGGAAAGTTGATGTATGTTGTGCATGGTAGACCAGATATTGCACATGTGGTTGGAATTGTGGCTAGATTCTCTATTAATCCTAAAGAATCACACATGATTGTTGTGAAACAAATTTTTAGATACTCAACGGATACTAAAAATTATGGATTATGGTATAAGAAAGAAGGCAATTTTAGATTGAAATTTTATACTGATGCTGATTGGGATGTAAATATTGATGATAGAAAAAGGTACTACGGGTGGAGCATTCTTTTTTGGAGAAATATTGGTAACTTGGATAAGTAAGAAACAAGGATACATTTCTCAGTCCATTGCATCAGCAGAATATGTTGTTGTTTTTGCTAATTATTCAAATATTGCATGGATAAAACAACTATTGGAAGGTATGAATGAGGAGATCACTAATCTAGTGATAATCTATTGTGATAACAAAGTTCTATTAATATTTCAAAGAATCCAATGATACATGCAAAGACAAAGCACATATCTATTAAGTATCACTACTCAAGGCAGAAATTTAAAGAAAATAAAGTCAAATTAGAATATGTGAACTCGCAAGAGAAACTTGCTGATATATTTACAAAACCCTTATTGAAGGATAAATTTGAATACTTGAGAAGTAGACTAAGGGTCCATCCTCTATATAACAGTCACTAAGGTGATATGATGTTTCATTGAAACCTATAATTTACTAGAAGATCTAATGATTTTGATGCATGGTGTTCACACTTTGGGATTCCTAAGGTTGTGAAGATGAAAGACAAGCTAAAATTACATATATGTACATGCAAGGTACAAGAATCTACACTAAAAAACATAGCTACTAATTTGGCTATTGAAGAGCTAATTTATTTTTTGCATTTATGTCAAAGAGAGAGAGAATCAATGAAATATACAAAAATAGAATGAGAGAGATTACATGAAATATTCAAGAAATATCTACAACAAAAGATATTAAATGCATGGAGAGAAATGATCAGGAAACATTGGAGAGAGATACCAGTTAGAAGTGAATCTAACCAAAAGGCAGAGATATTGATGTTTTGTAGTGATTAAACATATTAAATGCATAAGCTAAGGAGAGTGTTACCAAGTCACAACATATATATTGATAGAGTTGTAGACAGATGTTTGGTATTCTATGGCATATTTCATAATGTATTTTCATCAATGCCAAAAGGAGAGGTTATTGTACTACAACTGATTGAATACTTGAAAGAGAGAGATTGTTTTACTACAAAGGTATATGTGATACATTAAATCAGTTATTATATTTTCATTGATATCAACTAGTTTTGACTGTACTTACAATGTTAGCTGCAAACATCTGAAGAAGGAAATAATGGTGAAGAAATGAGATATTAACATGAAGATGGGATGTATGAGTAAGATATCAATATGATATTCATTGGGTAACTTATTGATGCTCATTTATGACATTATGTTAGTGATTTAATTGTATTACATAATATTGTTATGAATTGAAGATCAAGAAAGTACAAGTTTATGTGGTCGATAAATGAAGAGCTTAGTATATACTGAGTTGAAATAGTGTACAATGAGGAAGTGTAATGTATACCAACTATATTATTAACCGAGTTAGAAGTCACTGACATGTCACAGTATTGACCGAGTGAGAAATAATATGGAACATATGATTCTCGACTAAAGATGATGAGCTGGATGAATATAGATGATTCCAAGGTTAAAGATAAAGTTTGTTATGAAGATCAATGACTCACAAAATTCAAGGATGATCAAATGATGAAGATTGAAACGTGTTTGAGGCACAAGTTCTGAGGAAGGCTGAAGTGGAAAAATCAACATTAAAGATTAAGAGGCAAAATTTATGGATGAGAGGAAAATAGTTTATCATGTCTATAAAAGGAGACAAGACATTCATAATGAAATAGAATGTGTGTGAGAAGTAAATTGCATTTATGCAAAGCTAGTTAGATAGGTTAAAGTGAGAATCAAGGAATTTTGCAGACAACACCAAGCGTCAGAGAAAGGAATTAATTGAGTAGAACATAGTTGGAGGATACAGGAAATTGAAGTGATTATGATGGCTAGAGGTATTT